>CAJNIZ010009280.1:46402-62919 GCA_905231905.1 Symbiodinium pilosum
CCGCTTCTTATATGAGTCATTGTCTAAACTCCTAGTATCCCCCTTAATAACCCCTATAGTAGTCCCCTATATAATCCCCTATATAACCCCCCTTTAAGGAGTTTAGACTACAGCTCATATCTGCTTTGAGGGGCCCTGGTCTTGTGAGCTCGGGCATAGGGAGTCAGGGGTAAGGACCATAAAGCCTAACTAAACCCTAGACTCTTCACCTCATGAGTGCTCTTGCTCATGAGGCTCACAAGGTTACCACAGGCCAATACAAGAAAGCCTCAAAAAATGAAACTAGCCAGGACAACAAGCTGATAGTGATATGGGGTATTGTCTAAACTCCTAGCATCCCCCTTCATAACAACTAGACTACTCCCCGATATAACCCCCTAATATAACCTCCCTTTGAGGAGGTTAAATGTTTAGACCATAACTCATATTGAATCATCTAGTAGGGGTATAAATCATTCGCCCCTCGAGGACCAGGCACCCGGACCCCCTGAGAAAGCAGTAGACAGTAATGTTCGAGAACATGCGATTAATGTAGACCCATGATGAATAAACCCCCTCCTTTTCAGGGGTTTAATATTAGGATCCCTATTGTAACCCCTATTAAGGGGAGGGGGGTTCTGAATCAGGGGTCTACAGTACTGCTCGAGAACATCTGATTACCAGAGCATCCATGCCTAAACCATGGTAAGATGCCATTTCGTACAGGTTTACGTGTGCTTTTCTGAAACACAATCTTTTTTTGGGGGGAGGGGTGTCATCTATAGCTGACCATCCTGAATTAAACGGTGAGTCATCTCAAAATGTGTGTTTCACTATAGCCACACACACACACATGTTGCGAATACGTGCCTACTGCATTCGAAGCCACCAAGCCCGTCCACCCAGTCGAGATTTTAGATGCAGCCCCCGCCCTGCAATAGTAGTATAATGGGAATAAAAGAGGAACGTGAAATGGTCACCGTTATGCCTTACAGTCGCCACTTCAGGGTGGGGGGGTTCCATCTTATGTAGATCGATTTCTTGTGCGCATTATTTCAAAAAAAGAAAAAGCACAAGAGCGGAATACCCTGGCCTTGCCACGTATCTTGGCACTTCCTGAAACCCACAAAGTCTTTTCAAAACGCTGGGCGCCTGGTCCCGGCGCCGCATAATTGCTACCATTTCTATATTGAGTTCTGTTTGAGGTACCCTTTTCTTTACCATAAGCATACAAGAAATCAGTATGCCTACATGAACCCCGAGTGCACATCCCTCTCCATTTTCTGTTCCATTTCATCCATATGATTGGGGGAAATGTCCCTAAACCCTAAATAGCCAATCAGGCATCCAGAATGTCACCAAGCATCCATGAGCAACCCCAAACCCTAAACCCTAAAAGCACGCACGCACCATGAGACAGGGACCCTTTAGCCCACACAGGCGGAACCCCAATCCCATAAGCCCACCAACCTTCCGAGGGTCCGGTCCCAAGCATCCAAATAGTAATGCTTTAGGTACCAGAAACCGTTCGGACTATAGTAGTTTGGTAGCATATAGGACCAAACGCCTCAATGTTTAGATGCTTGGGCAGCCAGGGTTTAAACCCCCGGCACTGACATGAAGAATCTCTCAACCATGCACGCGGCCCGCTTCCAAATACATGCCCTCAACCCTAAACCCTACTACAGGGGCCTGAATAATTACCAATATCATATTGAGGTCCATGTAAGGTAAATGGACAGGTGTCATTGGCGTTTGAAGGTGAAACAGAGTGTGTACTACACTCGGGTCGGACAACTAATTACGGGCAATGCGTGGCAGAAAGTGAATGCGTTGAGGTCCATGTAAGGTACCGTATACTATAATTATGCCAGGAATATGGAACCAGAATATTGGCAATTATTTAGGCCCCCTACATTAAACCCTTAACGGCAGGTAGAAAGCCAAGGCATAAGCCTGAATCCTCAATAAGAATGGCGAACCGACTGGAAAATAAAAAGGGTTTAGGGTTTAACGAATGGAAAATAAGTTGGAAAATAAAAAGTAAGGCTGTGCTTAGATTGGGCCATGAAGGGATTATATGCGAACCGTGGATGCCTCTGAAATTTCCAACATCATACCCTGTACCCAGAGCCCTGTTCGAATTGTTCCGGCCCCAAAACTACCCTTGGCATCTAAACTGCGGATAATGCCTACTTTGTTCCCCAAAGCTTACACATAATACCTACCTCTGGGCTAAGTGGGATACCGAGGGTTACACTCTTCTACCAAAATTCTATGGCATGTGTGCCGCCTCGCGTTGATACCAGCGCTGTCCATCGCCTTTGGCACCCTTGGCATCCAGAAAGTCCTGCGGATGACGCTTTGGGGTATCACCTGCACAGTGGCAAATCAAGTGGCAAACAGAATGGACAATGAAATGGAAACGACCTCTTAAATAGGTATTAGATAGACAGAGAGATAGGTAATACATGGATACATGCAGGGAGGCAGATGGATAGTGCGGATCGATCGTGTTGAGATATGCTGTGCACAGATTCAGATGAGATGGCGTAGAAGGATCTTGTAGACAGACTGTCACCGGTGTAGACCGGTGGATGAATGATAGGGTAGATAGGCAGCGTAAATATTAGGCTGGAGAGATTCTGTAGACACAGCGCGTAGAGAGAAAGCGCAGATTTGGAGGTGCGATGGTCAGATGGTTTTAGGAACAGTTGTATGGGAATCATGCACAAGATTTTCTCAGTGAAGTGCAGGTGTGCACCGCTTCACCTTACGCATCCTGTTTGAGATGCGGGATGCAAAGTGCACTGATCTTTCTCTTGCCAGTTGTGGTTCAATGGAATCAATGCCCACAGAATTCATGTTTCTGGTGCTCTGGAGAGGACGCTCACACAGGGATATCTAATGGAGCCTTTATACTTTAGATACAGTCTCCCAAGCCCGGGTACCAAGCAAATTCCTTCCGAACTCCTGCTTCAGCATCACTCGCAGGTCGTTGCGAGCGGGATACGGGATGCCGACCATGACCTTTGTTGTAGGGTTCAGGGTTCAGGGGCTAAGGGCTCACGTGCTCACATATCAAGGCTTGGGGTACCAAAAACATTCCGGGCTTTGTAATTCGGATCTGAGGCCCTGTTCCTGCCGTACTTGAACAATAATCCCAAAGGGTCCATGTACCCAATAATTGAGTACTTGGACTCCTAAGGAATTCAGGGTAATGCTCGTAGGTTATGAGGGTTTGGGCAATTAGGGCTTGGGGGTTCATTTACGCTGCGTGATGAATAGCAGTATCGCCCTTGCAGCCATCTCTTACCAATGCAGCAACTAGGGGTGAAGAAGAAAATCACATTTTTTGCTAGCATGTTACCCTAAACCCCTAAACACTAAACACTAAAACTCATGTTGTCCGGATAAAGGGGCCAACTGTGCCTTGCGATCATGGTAAGAGGCTTGGGGCCTTCAGGGCCTAAGTGACTGATCAGGGTTTAGGGTTTCGGGCTTCGGGTTGTGCACAAGGGTTTAGGGTTCAGGGGTGCAATTGGGGCCCAAGAGGTACTGAACAGCATTTGTGAGAAACAATCTTTACTGGTAAGTGAACTTGTAGTATCATAAAGGAAATACTAGCCATGAAGTTAGACACTCTATATTGGGGTCTTCTGGGTGCAGCCGAAACTGATAGCATCTGAGCAGCCCATAGCCCCAAGGCGAGACTGCTTTAGGGTTTGGGGTTTAGGGTTGGAAACTCCAAAATCTCTTGTGGCTCTCTTTTTGGGGGGTTATGTGGGGGTTAAGGGTCGTGGAAAGTTAACAGCATGTTCCAATCTACACCTGCTTGAGAGTTTAAATTTGCCAGCTGGAACACGTGGGGGCTCCCCACAGTCGAGGTCCCTTCTGGGGGCTCCCCCAGAGGGTCCATGTACCCAATAATTAGGTACTTGGGTTTTGAGTAAAGAAATTATGGTACAGGTTTTGGGTAAGCATATGATTATTAGGTACTTGGACCCTTAGGCTCCTACAGTGAGAATCCTGAACCTTAGCTCAATCCCGTGGTATGTTGCTTTGGGAGAGCGACCTCTGTTTTAACAAGCGATCCTCATTTCACCCCCAAAAGTAGGTAGGAGCTAAAACTGGAGGACCCCTGCGGGCTCCAGGTAAACCTTATCCCTTAGCTCTTAATCCTTAACCCACTGTTGGAAACAGCCCTCCGTTTACGTTTACATAGAAAAACTTCTTGAAACGCACCTCCCCAATATCCAGTCCAAATATCAGCTGCAAAACCTGCTGCCAAGAAACCATCTGAAACACTTAGAGGAATGGATCTCATGTATCGGTACTCTGCCCAATGTTGTCTGGGGAAGGCAATAGTAGAGGGTAGAAGTGCCATACTTGCATTCTGTTGGGTACATGTCTTTTTTGTTTGGGTGGCTGTCCTTGGGGGAGGGGAGTGGGGACCAGACCTTATTGCAGGACCTTCATGGCTTATGAGGATTCTGCGGTGTATTACAAAAACTGAAGTGAAGCACGGATCCGGAGACTGATTACCCAACTCTAGAACCCTAAACCCTAAACCCTAAAGCCCTGAACCCTAAAAACCGTCCCTGCAGACTTAGGACGTACTTTCCTGGAAGGTAACATGGAAACCCCAAAAGGCCCCGTAAAGACTACAGTCCCTGTAAAAAGAAGGCTACGCCGGGTTCCATGCTAATTTGGGCGAAGTTTAGGATTTAGCGACTGCCCACGTCTAGGATAAGGGGTAACAAAGGTAGGCCTTAGGGTTCAGGATTTAACATTTGGTAGTTTCCCAAAATAAGGGGACCCCAATATAGACCCCAATATACTATAGTCCTTATTATGGGGACCCCAAAAAGGTATTCCTAATTTTGGGAAATCCCCATTTAGGGTCTAGGATTTAGGATTTAGGCTTTGAGGAGGCGGTCATGCAAAACATGAACAGGAGCTGAGGATCCTCCCCACCCCAAACCCTAAACCCTAAACCCTACACCCAGGAATCCCAGACCCTTGCCACAGCCCTAACTTACGCCTTAATAAGGGTTTAGGGTTTTGGGCTTAGGCTTCAGGTTCAACGAGGGTCTGGAGCTTAGGCTTTAGGGTTTGTCTTAATCTTAATTGTTGCCCTAGATTAATTAACGTGGCGCCGCCTTCTGTATAGGGGCTCGGAATATCAACATGTTCCCGTTCAGCATCTGCTGTTGTTTGGGGGGTGCGGAACCAAAAAACTTTCTGGAGCCCAAATACAGAATCTCAAGAGTTCTTACCTAAGTCAGGTTTGATTTCGAGGCCTTAAGGACTTTAATTCCAAAGCTCTAGCACCAGCGCCTTTACCTACAAGGCCTGATATTAGAATACGCGAAAAACCGCAAACTCAGAGCAATGAGATGCATATAAACCGCTTTTTCAGGATTCTACGAAATCATACGATCCGACAATTTATGTGAGGAGTAGTTTATGTGAGGAGTATCACCAGAGGCCCGGATCCTCTTTAAGCATTTGTTTTCGGGGTTCGGAATAATAATACACTTCTCCAGGCGGCCAAATTTTCCCAATCATTCAACTGTAAAAGGCCCACCAAGGCCTCAAAGAATAAAGGACATTCATCAACTCCATTTTGTATTTCAAAGACCCAAGGCCTCAAAGAATCAAGGACTGTCAGTAAATTTGCTTGAATTTACAGGGCCCAAGGCCTCAAAGAATACTGCGTTTTATCTTAAGTAAAAAACCAAGAGCCTCAGAGCCTTTGGCTACAAGGCCAGTTACTAGCTAATTAAGGTTTAGGGTTTAGGTTGCAGGGTTTAGGTGAAATCCGTGAAAGCCGCGAAATCCGGGTTCAATTGGTTGAATTAGATTTTAGCTGCACGAAATTAGATGTTTATCAGCTTTGAGTAGGTCTCCAATGGGTGTAATAGGGTTTCAAATAGACTTTAAGAGTACTGCCATAAACCATGACGACAAAATTATTTTTGAAATACCGTATCTTCACCTAAAGAATTCTTAAAATAATGTAATACATTATATAATATACAATTATCTTCTGTAATATACTTATCTATCTTAATATCACCTTTACAAAATACGCCCTGAGCCCTAAACCCGAAAAAGAATGCCTCAAGGCTACTACCAAGATTTATGTTCTTATCGTTTTTAAATGTGCGGCATGTTTTTTGGTAGGGGGAGGGGGGGAAAACCCCGGATTACAAAGAATCGTCAATTTTTCGGGCAGGGGAGGGGCCGCTTTTAAAGGGGGTGCCACATGAATACCTTTAGTTCCTGCTATAGCTTCACTTCAAAGAAGTCATGCTTATCGGCCAAGTACACTAAAGACAAAGAGGTACCAAGTAACGAAGCTAGTTCCGGTAGGTACAACAAGCATAACCCGTAAAAATGTATGGCAAGTGTCACTAGTGGTTCCCCTAGCCATCCCCCCATACTGCCTCACCCCACCCCCAAAGCCCCGAGGACTTGGCATAGGGCGCAGTGAGGGTTCAAACCCTGAATCGGAAACTCCAAGTTATTTTGGGGTTGAGGGTTCAGGGCCGCAACCCGCTGGACACACTTTGGGGTTGAGGGTTTAGGTACATATTACTTCCTTATTCAGATGACTAAATTGCAGCTATGTGGGTGCAGGCCGGACTGTGTCCATCAACAGCACGCTCTTAACTCGAAGCCGACACCAAATACTGTAACCCACCATGTGAGCCCAGGCACTACGGTACGGCACTGCTTGTCCGTGAAATCCTGTGCTTCAGTGGGCGTTGGCTCAGAGCTTAGGGCTTCACTTCTGCAGGCTAAAACTAAAAACTAGCAACTCCAAACAGTCGTCATTTCTTGCAAGACCTCATCCCTTGGCCCTGCCGTGCATTTCAGCACTTCCGCAAACTTCCTCTTATGTATCCATTTTCAAAGGCCGGCGCCCCTCCAGCATAGGAAGCGTGCCCTCAAATCGGCCATGATTCTAGCTAGCGGGTTGCGGAGCAAAATCTTAACCCTAAATCCTAAACCCTAAACCGGGCTACTCATACTAGCATACCCAACCACAGGGTCCGTCGCACACACAAGTGCTAATTCGGGTTTCAGGCTTTTCGCCTAGTAGCCTTTGATGTTCGAGGCTGAGGGTTTTGGGCTTAGGGTACACGCCAAATTCCACAACAGGTTTTAGGAAATACGGTACTTGTAATAACATACCACACAACCATCCTTCACCCTAAACCCTAAACCCTTAAGCTTCTCCACCTTTTGGGCTTCCAGTGTTGTGGGGTGGGACAACTCTCACTTCCGATTGGCTGACTAGCAGAGCTATGAGCTTATCGACAGTCAGCTGACATGGTTTGTTCTGGTTTAGTGTTTAGGGGTTTAGGGCTTGTTATCTTCCAAATGTCAGTTAAGATCGCTTGACAGATCTACTGCTATGCGTACCCCTTCAGGTGCGGTAAAATGTAATTCCGCTGGAGTACGCTCAGCCCAGAATTTGAATATGCCAACCCCAAACCACCGGCCTACACCTTTCAAACTGCACACCTTAGCCCTACCTCCCGAGCTGCGCGCAAAACCTTCCCAAATCTGGAACAACTAATGAACCCAACAAAGCCTGGATCAAATCCACATAGACCCCTGTGTCTAATGCTGCACGCTAAGTCTAGTGTACACAATGCCACTACTAGAAGCCCTTATTTTTCCATAGTCTCCATGCAGGGGAGTTTCTCACAACACTCCAAGTGTAATCATTGAAAAGGGTCCCATGTGTAATCGTTGAAGAGGGTCCCGCGTAACCCGTTTGACATATCCATAGGTGCCGCGGGACACTAAGGGACCCCACAAACCCACTGCAAAAAAAATCAACAATACAACAAAAGTTTTTAGAAAACCAAACCCTTCAAATTAGGACCCTATTTATAGTCATAAGACAGATATAGGGTCCTAGTTACAGGGTTGGGGCGTGCCCGTATCCTCAGAGATCCCTCAACTCTGCGCAGCTGGGTGTCAATGCCCTCGCACAGCTTCCCGCGGCAAACAGCTGCAAGAATTGCCCCTGACCCTCCTGACAGCAAGGCTTTGGGCAAATGGCTTCAATCAGTTCAGACTCCTAGTATCCCCCTTAATAACCCCTATAATACTCCCCCATAGAATCCCCTAAGTGACCCGCTTTAAGGAGTTTAGACTGTATTTCACATAGGGTTTAGGGCTCAGGGTTGCTGTGCCTGTCTTGAAGGATTTAGGGTCTGTATTCCTCGATTGTAAAGGTTTGGGGTTAGGGTTTAGGGTTTAGGGGTGGCATTCGCTGGTGCCACCTTTGCCATTTCAGAAAGGAGTCTGCTGCATGTATCATGGCCATTCGAGTCATGCGCCAGTCTTCCTCTAGGTAAGCCTCTGTCGAAGTACTAGCATTATCCGTACTAACTATATGAGCTATAATCTAAACTCCTAGCATCCCCCTTAATAAGCCCTATAACGCTCCCCTATATAATCTCCTATATATAACCCCTTTCATGGAGTTAAGACCCTAAACCAAAAACCTATATAACCCTCTAGGAGGTTAGACGTATTGCCTAGTTACATCTTGGGCTCTTCCCTACCGGTCTGGCTGGTGCTACTACTCATTTGGGACTTTCCCCGAATTAGGGTTTCTTTTTTGAGGTACCCGTAATGAGGATTATAACGTTTTGGGGTCTGTATTGGGGTCCCGGTATTTGAGCTCCTAGTGTCAACTTCTTGCTGCTCGAAACCCCGAATCCGTCGATGGCAGTGAGTAAGACCGCTCGTGCTCATACCAGGGCCACCTACTTCTTGCTGCTGCTGCCCTTGCTTTTGCTGCTGCATTCCTGATGAAAACGGATACCGGATACAGAAGTCCAAAACCCATAACCCTATAAACCCAAAACCCTAAACCCATACCCCTGGCCGTGAGGAGCCTTTGTCCAGGGCTGCAGTGTACTCCTGCATGGTCCGTTTCGTCTCCTCGTTGCCCTGCCAGGTTTTTACGACCCAGAGCATATTTAAGCTCATATAGAAACCAAAAAAGGGCATTAGGAAAACCTGACTTAATTTCAAAGAAGCTTACCATGACAAGCACTATCATCACGGTTATGTGTACGATTACTCTCACTATTACTAATACTCTTGTGGGCGATCTTTTTGGCAAGGAGCCTGAAATCCAGACCCCAGTTTCCAAGGCACATCTACGATTCGAAGCGATGCTGTCGGCCGTGACATGCAATCCCATCGCCTTTATATTCAGCCGCCCCAAATCTTCAAGAATAAGTCCAGGGGCCTATAGGAGCTATAGCCTACATTCCTATTAGCCCCTATAGCAGTCCCCTATATAATCCCCTATATAACACACTCTAAGGGGTTTAGCAATCTCTTGAAAGGTCAGATGGAGAAGGGAAGGCACTAAGTTAAACAACCAGACATTCAAATGCAAACCTCCTAGCCCTCCTGCCTTCCAGCCACGTCTGAAGGAACCCCCCAGAGCCCTAGCTCAAAAAACAATCCGGCAGATCCAACCCGTATATGCCTAAACCTTAAACCGTAGACCCTGAACCCAAATAATTCACCAACCCCCCAACATTAACCCAGGGCTCAATCTTCGGGGTCAAGGCACCGAGACGAAAAACCTGAAACCACATTGGGACAGCCTACAGCCTTAAACGTGAGCCCCGCATCCTGGTTAGGGTTTAGGGTTCAGGAACAGGAAAGCCCTCTCCAGAATAGTGACACACACACACACACGCGCACACACACACACGCAGAGCTCATCTCCCTAGTAACTAATGTCCTCACTTGAGGAATGCTAGATATGGTGGGTTGCCAAAAAAATGGTGTACCTTTTTGGGTGGGTCCCCATAGTGAGGCTTAGAGTATTCTGGGCTCTAAATGGGGTCCCCCTATCTGGATTTATGGAAACTACCACAAAATTTGCTGAAAGAAGTAATTCTCGGGTTGGTAGAGAGGGGACTTTGTAGGGGGGACGAGATTCATTCATTACCTATCAAGCAGAGGCTTCTTATTAGGTGTTTCTCAAACTAATACTATATAGGCTTTGGGGTTATGTGGTTTAGGCTTTTGGAGTTCAAGGCGTAGGGCCTAGGGGACCCCAGACAACAACCCCCATGATAGGTCCCTAGGATCCCTCTAGACACCTCTTATTTCAAGATTCTCCCCGCTCTAACCCCTAAACCCTAAACCCTACTGTAATGCCTTTGGCTCTTCGTAGATGGGCTTCTCCTTGGTTCTCACGCAGCTGGCCCTCAACCCCAATGTGGTCTCTTGCTTTTCTACCCAAGGGCTCCCAAGTAGTTCTTTTTGGGTTTGTTATGGTTTTTGGGACGGGATTACAGTATACTACCCAAAAAGGAACTACAGAGGAGGGTCTGGCTCGTAATGTAGAAGGCCGAATCATGAGTCACGTGATTCCCCTTGTAACTCTTTGGTAACTGAGAGAATGGCTTTCTTCAACATCTTATATTGCTTCGGCGCCTAGATCCCTTTCATAAGCACAACACAACCCTGGTGTAGTCACCCCACCCTAAACCCTAAACCCTAAATCCTAAATCCTAAACCTCCAAACCCCCAACCGTAAACCCTAAGCGAGCCCGAACCATCCATTCTTTGCCGCAGCCTATGAGCTATAGCCTAAGCTCCTTATAAAGGGCTCATAAAGGGGATCATACGCCGTTTAGGGTTTTGAGTTGAGGGTTTAGGGTTGGGGATAATATAAGGAAGTATATAGGAGATGTTAAACCGGGGAATACCAGGACTTTAGACTATAGCTCATCTGATTCTTTTGGTGGTTAAACCCAGTAAGATAATATTCTTTGTATAAGACACTATACCCCAAAAGCACGACATAATCCTACGTTATATTGGGTACCATAGTATCCCCAGATAAAATACTACTCATCTGGAGACGTGTAGCTGGCAATCAAACATGGACCATCCCTTGGCAGCCAAATGTTCCATCTAGCTTCACTTCAGGTCTACATACCCACAACTCCCTAAACCCAAACTTCAGCCCCCAAACATAAACCAAGACCCTATGAGGTTTTCAGCCCTGACACCTAAACCCTAAACCCTCGAACCCTGAATCCTAAACCCCAGAACCCTAAATCCTAAACCCTAAATAACCCTTAACCCTAAAACCCTAAATCCTAAACCCTAAATAACCCTAAACCCTACATCCGAAACCCAAAATCACCCTAAACCCCAAACCTTAGCATCGGCCAAGGCACCAGTGCGATCTCTGACAGCAGCCCGATCCTTCGCCAAGTCTCGAAGATGCTGTCCTTCCTGGAGTTTTAGGGTTTAGGATGTCGGGTTGAGGGTTTTAGAGTTTAGGGAGGGCTTAGGCTGTAAAGCTCCGGATTCCATGTCATGCGCGCTGTTCTTTTCCACTTAATTCAAAATTAATGATTGGGTTATGCTAGTGTTTAGGATTTCAATTTTATCTCAGACCCCTAAGCCCTTAACCCGGATTTTGTGTTGTTGCCTCGTGGATCAGGGTCTACAAAGAGAGTTCGATCTAACGGCACAATCACGCGAGGTTTTAGTTCTCAGGGTTTAGGGTTAAGCTGGAAACTTATAACGCAAGGCTTCCGTTTCATTAACTCGTTACTTTCGCTGTCAGAAGGTACCTCCAAGCCCTACACCCTAAACCCTAAACCCAGGCGCATTCCGTAGGAGGAGAAAGCCAGCAGCAAGCCGTCTGGCGTGTTCGCCTCACTGGATGACACTTAACAAAAACAACGATACCTTAGGTCGACCCCCCCCACCCTTTAATGGTGGCTATGATAGGGTTTCAATATCTCTAAACCCCTATAGTGCTTATGATCCTTTCTAGTCACTGTATAACGGATAATGAGGATCATGTTGGGGTCCTATTTTAATCCTATTTTAGCACCATTACAGTTTGAGGGCGGCCCTCCCAAATAATACCATTCAGCTTGATGCCATGAAGCACGCAGAGGTTGAGGGTCTGTGGTTTAGGGGTTCAAGGTTTAAGGGTTTAGGGGTCTAGGGTTTGGTTTTTTGTTGGGCTTCAACCTTCCCTGAGAGCAAGACCTCAGAATAAACAGCACTTGGAACAATGATCGTCTGGACATTCAGTTAGTGTGGGCTTTCGTGGAACCTGCAACCGTCTTGACACAAGTTTCTTGTCTGTCCGCCCGAAATAGCTAGAATTCGTTGGTATAGCTTGACGACGAAGTACGTAACATGTGTACAGTGAGTCCGATGGGCTTCCAGACTGTCGAGGATAGTCTAATTCAACTTTCACGATTTTGCTGCTCGAGATCTGCAAGCACAGAGAAATGAGTGCTCCTGAGTGGGAACCCTTTTTGGAAGGTTTTGAGAAAAATCAACACGAATATAATCCACAATGCAATGCAATCATGGTAGCCAATCCGGCTATTTCTTGAGTGTTCCCTTCCTGGTACTGTAGATGTTTGGATATATGACTGAAACAGACAGCGATCAGAATTTGAAGCTATCTCTTACCCGAAGACCTGGGCCAACAGGTTGAAGGAACGCTGCTTCAGGAGTGTCTCCGTCTCCCTTCCTCCCCCCTCAAAAGGCTTGTTCATCATATCTGAAGTTTTGTTCTTGGCAAAGTGATGTTTTGAGGTTTTGGATTGGGTCGAATATCCAAAAAAGGGGGAGGGGTGGGACATGAAAAATCACTAAGTCCTGTGCTGATGAAATCACATTGCCACCTTTGTTTGCAAACTTCCGTATTCAACAAAGATTTGAAACAGATGTTCAAAACAATTTCTGTGACTTGGTGTTCAAATCAATTTCCACCAAACAGAAGTCATAGTAGCACAGGTACACGTCAGTAATGACAACCACCATGAGAAGCTACTCAGACTCATGCGAATTATTATCAGCAGCAGGTCACAACGGATGATGATGATGACGACGATGATGACGACCCTAAACCCTAAACCCGGTGTGGTTGGGTTGGAGGAGGGGATGGGATTAGGATCCGTCGTGCAGTGATCCTCATACAACGAACACAGAGGAATGAGGGCAACAAGGGAAACTGTTGAGAAGCACAAGAATCGTGCTCGCATATGAGCTATAGTCTAAAGTCCGTAAAGAGGTTTATATAGGGGATTATCTACGGGAATATTGTGGGGGTTACTAAGGGGAATACTCGGAGTTTAGATTATAACTCATATGGGGCGCAACGTGCTCAACAAACATAAGACACACTGCTGTTGTCATTGTTGCTGCTGCTGATGATGATGATCTCCTTCTCCCCTGGGGTCGTTGCTGTAGGTGGAGGAGGCAGAATGCTGGCGTCGCGTACGAAAGTGGGCATGATAGCAACATTGGCACTCGAAGTTGTACTCGTACGCTTCGGTACAACTATCAGTTCATAATTTGAAGACTGATAGTGATGACTGGTAGAGATGGCGAAAATGACCATGGTACTTTTGTCTGTTTGCCGCGAAAGCCCTAGACCCTGAACGTGGATGGTGGTTATAGCCTTGAAAAACGACACTTTTGAGGATGCAAGGCCGCGCATTGCTATGACTCTTGACACTGTTGGGTGCTCCACGGTTTAGGGTGCAGGGTTTAGGGTTTTGGGCTAGCAGGTGAGAAAATGTACAGCAAACTAAAACTCCAGTTTCAATGCGGGAGCTCAACCTATGCCAGAGGAGGAGGCCCCTTAGCTGGAAGAATTTGTGACTCGAATTCAAACATATCTCAGCCCCGTCGAGAACGTGAGCGCGATGCCCAAACCCTGAGCCCAGCAAAACAAAGTAGCACCCTGTCGCCATGCCTTGCTAGGGTTTAGGGTCTTAGGGTTTAGGGTTTAGACCTGCAGACGGTGGCCCTGAAATGTTCGGCAACCCGCATCCCTGACACTTGAATTTTGTGCGGGATATAGGTCTCTAACCTTCTAGAGGTTCAAGCCCTCAACCCTAAACCCTGAACCCCTAACCCTAAACCCCAGACCCCTAACCCTAAACCCTAAACCCTTAACCCCATGTCATTGCAAAATGCGTGACTGCCTGGCTCTCTCTAAGTCTGAGGCCGCTAATCGCTTCACAGTTCCACCCAGCTCCTGCTCTTACCCAGATAAAGGGTTAAGGGTCTGGGGTTTATAGGGTTTAGGGTTTAGGGTTTGGGGTTTCGGGTTCAGGGCTCAGGGTCCAGGTACCTTAACGACGTGGCACTCAGGACCCCTTCCCCTTCTAAGGGTCAACCCTTCAGGTATCTGTCATAAAATTATCAGGGAATCCCAAAGGGTTAAGGGTCTAAGGTCCAAGCCAAGTCCCAAGGAGTTAAGTAGGTGCTACTGCTATGGGCCATGGGACCTTGGGGGAATATATAAGCGGTTATACTAACTGTATGACTGGCTTTTTTCGCGGACATACAGGAATCTATTGCCTAACTCGCAGGTCCTTGAAAGTAATTGCGGTTTAGGGTTTAGGGCATTTGGCCCCTAGTTGGATGGTCTTCGTAATGTGAGGCTGCTCTTGATTGCAAGGCTTACGAACCTCCACTACTGACCCTGCATTTGAAGGATTACCCGAGGTCACTTTGAGGATTACGTGCGGTGAACATGGGATTTGGGTACTACAGAGGCCGGAAGAGTTGCCAATGTCATTTCGAGGCCATGTTGTGGCACCCGATACCTCAATTAGGGTTTAAGGGTCAGGGTTTAGGGCTTAAGGTCTTGGACAAGACTTTTGGCAATAATTTTGAGGTAAGCAGATTAACCCCCGCAAAAAAGTAGGATCCTGTAAGAATCATACTGTAGCCATGGCCCCATTTTGAGGGTTTGGGTTACCAGAATGCCCTTACTATGGGGGAAGATAAAGAACATATTCATGGGGCCTAAATGAGAAGTGCTCTTTGGTTCTTGGGCTGATACCGTGTATACCCGCTCATGATCAAAGGGTCTGGCGTTTCTGGGTTAAGGGCATACCTGATATATGATATACCTGCTCCTGATCAAAGGGGTTGGGGGTTTAGGGCAACAGCGTTCATGGTCTGGGGGACAGAAACTCCGCGGTATCTTTATGTAACCTGCTCACGTAAGTTGACTGTGTTCCAAGGTTCACGGGAGGAGCGCTCGTTGCACATCACGAAACCTCGGCAGGGTGGTATCCCCTCACAGTCTAAAAACGAGGGCCTGGTGGCCAAGTGATTGCTTATTTGTCGCTTCCCATTTTCAGGGAATCTGTCCCAACCCCGTAGTGTAGCCCGAGCGCATGCCCGAGCATCTTGCAACTTTGCTCCACCATCATCCAAGCAAACTTGGCCAAGGTTTGCCAGTACATTCCTTAGTGCAGCATTCCTTTAGGACTCATCTATCTCCTTGCAGGGGGACCCGTATAACCCCTACATGTTTTTTTCAAGGAGATCCACTCCAACATTCAGCTCCTTATCCGCAAATGGAACCCAGCCCACTGCGCTTAAGCCCCAAGACTCGAATGGAGCAGAACAGTTAGTGAATAGGCAGGTTCTGAAAGAAAGCGTTGGGATAGTGACAATAACAGCTACAGCCAAATCGCACGAATACAGCTGCTGTCCGCCTCAACAAAAACATGTGAGCTATAGCCTATGCTCCTAGTATCCCCCATAACAACCCCTACGATACTCCCGTATACAATCCCCTATATACGACCCTTTAAGACGTTTAGATCCTAAACCTTAAAGCCAATATCTCTAGTTTGGAGTACACCCCAGGAAAAAATATGTAGACTTTTTAGGCATAAGATGTTATAATAAGAGCCCAGGAACCAAAAAGTATTAAAGTGTAGTAGGGATATAACACCCCCGTACCAAATTTAGACTACAGCTTATGTGGTCCTTGGCGTAAGAGAGCTCGCTGCGATTCGCAAAGGTAGCATCCAAGCTGGCCTGCACTACATCCCTCAGTAAAAGGGTTTAGGGTCTATGGGTTTAAAGTTTAGGGTTTCAGTTTAAGAGATCTCAGTAATAGTAAAAAAAAACAGTAATCGTAATAGTGCTAACCGTAATAATAGTCACCAGGGTGCCAATGGTAATAATAATGGCACTAGTAGTGATACACAAATCAGCATAGTGATACTAACGATCATATAAATTAGAGGACTTGTAGAAATAGTGGCAGCAGCAAGAGCAGCAGCAGCAGTGGAAGTAGGAGCAGGAGTACGAGGAGCAGGAGGAATAGTAAAAGTGGTGGTGGCGGTGGTAGCAGTAGTCGTGGTCGTCGTGGTCGTGGTCGCGGTCGCGGTCTCGGTCGTGGTCGTGGTCGTGGTCGTCGTCGTCGTCGTAGTAGTAGTCGTAGTAGTCGTAGCAGTAGTAATAGTAGTAGTAGTAGTAGTAGTCGTCGTCGTCGTCGTCGTAGTCGTCGTAGTAGTAGTCGTGGTAGTAGTAGTAGTAGTAGTGGTAGTAGTAGTAGTAGTAGTAGTAGTAATAGTAGTAGTACCCACGAGTCGGATATCCGACGGTGGGGTTTTTGAGCATTGGTCGACCTGAAACCGTGTTTTCGCTGTGGTAATTCTGCAATTTTGCAGATTTTCTTC
>CAJNIZ010009280.1:63019-82074 GCA_905231905.1 Symbiodinium pilosum
GTACTTCAGGCTGCTGCGACCACAAGAAAGAAAAAACACGAAAAATCGCGACTGGCAACTGGAAGAGGAAAAACGGTTAAATAACAGACTCAATAAAGAGGAGATGCTGTAAATAGCAGTGAAAATGTGCATGGCGGCTTTCATACGCAGACAGAGAAGCACACAAAAGAGAGTCGTCAAATACATAAAGTATGCCTAGTAGTTGTAGTAGTAGTAGTAGTAGTAGTACTAGTAGTAGTAGTAGTAGTAGTTGGGAATTATTCAGGATTCAACGGGGCATCCCGAGATCGGTGCACAAAACAGGATGGGGCCCCCCAAAAACACCTCAAGGATGGTCGTAGGTTTAGGGTTTTAGGGTGTATAGGGTTTAGGGTTTAAGTAAGGCTGCAATGTGGAGGCCCGAACAACTACCAATATTGTTCCCATTCAATCGTCATATCCAACAACAACTACATTACACAGTACCCCAGACCCTATTCGATCAACTAACTAGGCCAGTATTGTACTTGAAGGCGCATGGGACTTGATAATTACTACTCGGAACGTGTTAAACCTGCTTTTAATTGGGGTAACTCCTAGGAGGCCATGTCGTGTATTATAAGTAGGGTTATAAACCCAGTCATAAACACTTACTAACTCCCATGATCCTCCAAGTAGGACGGATCCTAAACCCAGAACAGTAAGACCTCAGCCCTAAACATTTAACCCTAAACCCTAGACGGGGGGGAGGACGCCCAAATCCGAATTTCTCCCCCACCCCCTTGCTTTCAAGGGGCGAACCCCCTGAAGGGGACCAAGGTTACAGGATTTAGGGTTGAGTGTTTAGGATTTAGGAGGCTACATATGCCATCAAGGGTCCCCTCCTAGAGCCCCCAGACTCTAGACCTGATGTTTTACGCCCAGAGTCGTGACTTCCCAAATCCCAAAACCCTTTTACCTTCAGCCCTCCCCGAGTTAAAGATGGGTCTGTATAAGGTTCAGGGTTGTGGATGTAGGTCGAACCTACCAGGGGCCCGGATAATGTATGAGACGATGTCATTGCTGAAGTCTCATCCCAGATCTTGTCAGAAGTCTAGACAAAAAGTCGCCTCGAGGTCTAAGCACCTCTACCTAGTAGACAATTGGAGCCAAATGGGTTCCCATCTTCTTGTGGCCCAAGCGCTGTAGTATTTAAGTCCTTGGACCCTGGGTCACATGGTACTACAGTCAACGTTTCCTACATAGTTTAATGGACATGTTTTCCTATCAGGCGCTTTGTCAATTCTGTCACCCACCCTGTACCATGAATATACAAGGAACCCAGGCTGAGGCGCTCGTAATGATGGAGGCGATCTTAGGGTTTAGGGTTTAGGGGCGAGGGTTTAGGGTTTAGGGTTAGGGGCTAGGGTTTAAGGGTTAGGGTTTAGGGGTTAGCGTTTAAGGTTTAGGGTTTAGATAACCACCTTGTATAGCAAACACTGCATGAACTACAACCGCTTTGGGGGTTTCTGGATAGTGCAGGATATCCTCCACAGACTGTCGTGTTGCAAAACAACATTGCCTGCGAAGGGCCCCTGCCAATTACCGCGCCCAAGAGCTGCTTGCCTGCACCAGTGTTTGAACAAGGCAACGCCCTCGTACTGATGTCTAACACCTCCCCATCCCCTATCGGCTACTATTCCCCTGTAAAAGACCTCAAAAAATTGAAGTTTGGTCATGTTTGGGGTGAATATGGGTGAATAATATGAGGCAATTGTTTATCCTTTTTCTGCAGGACTACAATCCAAGGAGAATGTAGTCATACTTGCTCTATATTGAAGACGATTTTACCTCTGTTTAAATATGCTGCTCTTTCAGCTTTCTGAGAATTGTGGGGTGACCCGTGCTGGGAATACAAAGAGATTGTGGGGTCCCTACTGAGAATTCTACAGGGGTAACTCCTGGATTTTGCGTCCAGTTTGTGTCTTGTTTAAAAAAGTCCGATTTTAGCCTGGGAGAGTGTCCGGCTTCAGGCCTGTATTAGGGTGCTTTGGAGTTTGTGCTTATGGCTTGCTTTTTGCGCAAGAACCTTTTGCTAACGCTGCGCTCCAAAAACCGCAAACCCTAAATCCGAAATAAGGTATTACCATAGTAACCTCCCAAAGGTTACCCCCCCCCAGATTTAGAAGCCTATTAGGCCTTATTAAGCCCTATATAGTCCTTATTAGCTCCTTAAACCCTGGGGGGTTACCTTTGGCATTGTCTATTGGGTTGCTGGTAAGAAGCCTAAATTAAGTTAACAGAATACGGGTATATAGTGAATAACAGGGTGTCCTCATTATAGTAACTTACTAGCTTAAGTTTGTTAACAACACCCCAGTTTATTGGGAAGGCCTGAACTATGCCCTTGCCTACAAGGCCCCCGTCTGGTTTCGGGTTTAGGGTCTAGCAGACGGGTTCACTTCCAGGGACAGTTTTCGCGCACAAATTGCAAGCCCAGGGACTCTGGTACAGTTTTGGCTCCGAGGCCCTGACTCAAAACACTGCCTGGCATTTCGGAGCATTTCTGAAAGCACTACGGCGTGTACTCAATAGGCAGGCTTTTCAGTCCAAAGCCGTTTTGACGACGAAACGATGCGCATCTTTTAGTTGATGATTTTAGCTTCTTCCGATCTGCTCCTGCGGCAGTGTCTTCTGAAATGCTAGCCTGTTCCTGTGATTGGAAGAAATGTGGTTTGTGGACGTATCCCTCTGTCCACGAACTGTTTTTTTTCCGTAAATCCAACCTTCGGACCAGTAGGCCAAGGTACTGAACTAATTTGCTATTTATTTGTTATTTTTGCCCATTAACCCAAGCTGCGGCCCAGACCAAGGGTGTGAGGAGTTCTGAACTACTTTTTCATTGTCCTGGAGACTTACTCTTGCAAGTTTGCAACAGTTGAGGCCCCCACTTTTCCTGAAGATGTTATTTTGTATGTTTTCACCTGTTGCTACCCTTGCTTTTCTGGAGGATTTCGTCTTATTAGTCTTCAGCAGTTAAGGCTGCTAATTTTCCAGAGGAGGCGCTCTCAGCTTGGATTTTCACCTACAGGGTCGCTAAGTTGAGTTTAGATGTTCTAAAATAGGTTCCCTACGTTGAATCTGGGTTTTGAAATATGGGGGTTCCTCCTTTTCCTTTTTCATCTTGAAATGCACACAGGTTGCCTGGTTTGAGTTTCGATTTTTGTCTATGGGTTCCCAACTTGAAGTTCAAACTCCCCAATATGGGGTCCCTGGCTTGTATTTCGCAATTGTCACGTATGAGGTTCCCATTCCTAGCTTGGATTCTCAAATACGGGTGTTTTATTCGTATTTTGAATTTTCGCCTATGGGGTCCCTATTTTGGAGATCAGATGTTCCAATATGGGGTCCCTACTTAAAATTTGCATTTTTGTTTACGGGTTCTCTACTCTTAGTTTGGATTGTCACCTATGGGGCCTTTATTTTGGAGTTTAGATGTTCCGGGTTCCGTACTTAAATATTAGTCTGCATTTTCACAGACGAGTCCCCTACTTTTATTTTGGATGTTCACCTCTGGGGTCCCTATTTTGGAGCTTAAATGTTCCAATGTTGGGGTCCATACTTATAGTTCGCATGTTCGCATATGGGGTCCTTACTTGTAGTTTGGATTTTCACCTGCGGGGTCCAAACTTTGAATTCAGATGTTTGGGGTCCCTACTTAAAACTCGCACTTTCAGATTTGGAGCCCCTATTTTCAGCTCAGATTCTCACCTATGGTCGGACAAGCGGTTTAGGGTTTAGGGATTAGGGTTTAGGGCATTGTAATGATGGGGGCTGAGCCTGACCTATCGACAGTTTTTCCGCTGTTGTGAACGGGGGCCTTGAAGCAATTGCATGCTCCTAAATTCGCAGCATGAACGGCTCGCGGATTATTCGGTTATGTTGACTGGGAGGTTTCCAAGCATCCGCGGCCCATTTTCCGTACAAGGATCTGCCGCTACCATCGCTTTACGCTATTCCCCCCTGAGCCCTGGATTGCAAATAGGGTCTAAGTAAGTCCGTTTGCGCTTCGCCATGGCACATCGGCACCATGGCCACCGACTACGAACCTGCTTGTGCTGATTTATCCGGGAAGAATCGCAGCAAGCGGCACAACTTGAAGCAAAATAACAAAATCCAAACCCGTTCCAGCTGAAGATACAAAAAAATAACGAACCCCAGTAAATATAAAGCAAAAAACATCCCTGGAAATGAGCCCGTTGGGAGGGTTTAGGGCTAAAATAACTAGATTGCCATTTGTTGAACACAGGTTACTTCACCGATCAACTTTGTTTGCCCGGACCATGTGGTCACGAGTCCTCCCCATCAACGCTGACCTTCTCAGATGGAATTTGTGTTTAGACAAGGTAGTGGGGCAGGGAGGATATCCCCTCTCAACATGTAAGCTCAAAAGACTCTAGAAAAAAAGGCCCTTAGGTAGCTTCCTCAAATAGCGGTACCCCCATAAAATCATATGGACACCAAAATATAATGGCCTATAGGAACCCCCAAAATGGTATCCCAAACTTTGGGAACCCCTAAGCCCGAAACCCTCTATCCGTATATACCCCCTATAAACCCCTTTAAAGGATATCGCCAATCTGGAAACCCCCTTGTCAGCTGGACCCTTACGGATAGCTAGCAGTGATGTTAGTAGTAATGCGAGTATTAATATTAACAAGAATACTGTTGATAATGAAATAGCAACAACACAAAGAATAGTAGTAACAGCAGTAATAATAGTGACTATAGTACTAATAATAATAGTAATAATAATAATAATACGAAAGCACCACGAGCGGTTCAAAACTGGGGTTTTATCGGTGCGCTGCCATGAATTTTACACCAACGGAGCACGTGGTGTGTGTGATAAGGGAGCGCCTGGCTGATACGTTGCTGTGTGAAGGCTACGCTGAGGACAGTCGATTGTACGCGGACCAGCTTGCTTGTGCCTACTGGCGACACAACACGCTTGACAATATTTTGCTGGATTTGAAATTTATCCTGGATGCAGAAGATTACGCCGGAATCCTGGGTTTCTGCAAGCTGCAATATCCCATACTGTTCGCAACATTGCCATCCGCACTGGTATCTGGAGAAGCCGAAGTTCCCGGTCTTAAGCACGACACCCATGGCAGCTCTGGGATCCTTGATAGCGCCGCCAGCAGAGCAGACAGTTTCAGGGCGATTTGGCCAGCGGCGTTCGGATCCATGGTGTCGCAGCAGCAACCCCAACCAACAATGGAGTAGCTTGGACATGCAAGCAGAATCAACAGCTGAAAAGTGCCGAAAATCGGTACACTTGGGCACAGATGCTACTCTGACACAATTTTGCTCGGCCCGGTCCCAAGTCCCGGGATGCTTGAATGGTGGTGCTAAGCAATCGCAAGTTTCTGGCATAGGCGTGAGGGTTGACGGGAATTCCTCCGCACCGTCTGGAGCCATTTTGGCGAACAAGGGGGAAATTAGTCGGGCGAGCAACCGCTCGAAGGTGGGCAAACGGGCCTACCAGCGCGCGAGGCAAAGGGCTGCAAAGGCAGGCAGCACTGTGTATAAAGGGCGTATCATATACTCAACTGGACAGAGTGTTCGTGTTCCTGAGAGTCGCAAGAGCTTCAGCAGCGGGACGAGACGAGGGGTCTTTTGCTGGAACGCAGGAGGCATCTCCTCCGAGCTATATGCTGAACTCCTAAGGTATCTGGAGACAACTGGGACCATAGATATTGCGATCATTCAGGAAACACATTGGTCGACCACTGGAGAGTGGACCGCAGGGCAATGGCAGTTTATACACACTGCTTCGGAGCGCAGCCGTCAGGATGGAGTACTGGTGGCCGTTCGCAGATCGCTCCTGTCAAATCGGGAGGTCTGCTGGCAGGAGATTGTCCCTGGAAGACTTCTTAGAGTCCGAGTAGAGCTGTGCCATCAAAGCTGTGAGATACTGGGTTTGTATCAGCATGCCATGACGGCTCGCAGCGCAACTGAGAAGTCAAAGGTGATGTCTAGAAGAAAAGCTGTTTGGGGGGCTCGTGATAAGGCATTATCAAGCTTGCCTTTCAGGGCTATGTTGGTCCTTGGCGGAGACTTCAACACCAGCCTGGAGACAAGGACATCGGTGGCCGGAGGTGGGCTGGTGCAGGGACCGCAGGCGAACGACTTGGTTCAGGAGAGACAGATGGTGCTGGAGATCTTGGCCAAGCATAGGCTCACGGCGCTGAACAGCTGGGGAAAGAAGTCTCCGACGTACCTGCATCCGAGCGGGAATTCCCAAATTGACTTTCTATGCATTCGCCAGCACTCGGCGGACAAGATCAGTAGACAGACTGGACCCAAGCAAGTGGGTCTCGCGGCATGGCGGAGCGCTGGGCATGTGCCGCTGATTGGCAGTTTGCTGGCGTCGTGGCGGCCATGGAAGGGAGGCAAAGGCTGCAGCAACTCCGGAACAAGATTCTGTCCCGCTGCTCTGGGAAGGAAGCCCGAGACAGGCTTCCGCCTCTGAAGTCCGTGGACCAGCAGATCGAGTCACACTAGAAACTCCGGAAAACCCTGCGACAGCTGGGAAACGGTGTGAATCTGGTTCGAGTGGCTTCTCTGGCGATGCGAGCCGAGGCAGCTGCGCAAAAGGCGCACAGAGCACTTAAGAAGGCCTGCCGGGAGCGCAAGAAAGCTCAGCTGATGGCAGGGCTTGAGTCTGTCGAGAATGCAGCCCGAAACGGAGATAGCAAAGCTTTCTACAGTTCCACGCGTCTAGTTTCCCCGAAGCCCTATCTCCCTAAGATTAAGCTTCGTGACAAGAGTGGCGCTCTGCTTACCAGAGCTCAAGAGGGGGAGATGCTTAGTCAGTATGCCGCCGAGTTGTTCTCCGGACCTTCCACTGAGCTGCCTCCGCTACTTCCGGTTCCAGAGCATCTCCTAGATCAGCAGGCGTGGCAGTGGGCACTATACAAGCTCAAAAAGGGCAAGGCGGTTCCAAACGGCATGGCCCAAATTCTCACTTGGCAGGTGTGGTCGAGCACAGCATCGGCGAGACTCGCAGAGATCTCTCAGGCCACGCTTTGCAGTGAGCATCCGTATGTTCCGGAGTTGTGGATGCGGGTTCAGCTTGCTTGGCTGCCAAAGCCCCAAAAGGCGCCCTGCACTCCTAGTAGCTTGAGGTCAGTCGGGCTGATGGGCGCTGACACTAAAGCTCTGATGGTGCTTCTGAAGGCGTACGCGTCCCCACATGTCATGCAGTCTCTGGAGGACACGCCGCAGTTTGCATATAGGCAAGGAGTGTCCACAATTGATGCGATCTTGAGAGCTGGCAGCCACTGTCAGTACGGAGGAGGTTGGATAGTGTCGCTACATCACAAACGGCCAAACTTTTGGGCGCCGAACAGCCTGGACTAAGTGGCGGACTCATGGTCAGTCTTGATCTCGCAAAAGCCTTCGACACTTTGTGACATGGTGAGATACATGCGTCGTTGTTGTCCACTGGCATGCCTGAGTACTTGGTCAATCTGATAGTTCACGTTCATGCAAATTCTGTGAGCGAGATTGTATATGGAGAACACACTTCGGATGTTAAGATGGGGCAGGGCCTCAGACAGGGCTGTCCAATTGCACCCTTGGTGTACGCTGCTTGGACCTCTAGGCTATGCAAACTTCTTAACGAAAGACTCGGCAGAAATTGGTCGCAATCCACCCTAACTATCTTTGCTGATGACAAATTCCTTTGCTGGACAATTGGGAGTGAGCGGGACCTGGAGCAGGCGGTTCGTGAAGTTGGAGTGGTCCTGGCCACGCTGAGGGAGCTGGGCATGAAGGTGAGCAACTCAAAATCGGAGGCTGTACTTGCAGTGAAGGGCAATGAAGCGGATGCGGCTCGTAAGAGATTCGTTGTCAAATGGAACGGAGAGATGTGCCTCCGGGTCGGTAAGTCCACGAACACTGCTAACATCCCAATCAAGTCTGAGCTTGCTTACTTGGGCGTCCAGCTCTCGTACGGGAGCTACGAACTTCAGTCAGCGAAGCACCGCTGCAAACTGGCCAAGGTTGCCTTCAGCCGTCTACATCGTGTTCTTCGCACGGGAGCGGTGCTCTCCAAGGCTGCCAAGCTCAGAATATACAGGGCATGCGTTTGGCCGGTTTTAGCTTACGGGTTGCCTGGGCTGGGTTTGGATGCTAGGGCAATGGACAGCGTATGCAGCACAGCAGCCATGCACCTTCGGAAAATCCTCCGCCTATATCAACACGGCATCTCCAACATGTCTGTCTTTGAGCAAGCGGGCTTGAATCCGGAGGACGAGCTTCTAAAAAGTGTGACCGCGCAGCTCAATAAGTATGACTCAGGCGACGGCGCCACATCTTCGCAGGGGAGGCAGGAAGCTCAGAGGATTCAGACCAATCTTCAAGAGATCATTCGCAGTCGAGGCAGGGGCATACTACCCCACACCCAGACCTCGGAGATTTCGTGCCCGGTCTGCGGCTTGTACTTTGGTTCCGAGGCTGGCTTGGCGATGCACATAAAAAGCAAACACAAAACGACACATGAGGAAGCTAAGCTGCAATACATTAAGTCTCAGCATTCCCTTTTCGGCATTCCAATGTGCAAGTTCTGCCTGAAAGTCCATTGTGATTGGCAATCCTTGGAGAAACACATCACCATGGGGGACTGCATGGAAATTAAGACCGCCATTGCAAAGGGCATCACGATGGAGCAGCTGCTGGAGAACACGGAGAAGGCACAGGAATTATGCCCGCCACAGCCTCCAGAAGCTCTTAGGCATCGGGTGGAACACAAGGTTCTACTTGCTGAGGATGCGGCTATGTTCTTGGCGCAGAACTCGGAGCTAGAGGGGCATACAGAGCAAATCCGCAGTCTCTCCACACGCTGTGCCCTGTGCGGTCAGGTTGTGCTCAGTGGCACTCGAGTAAAACCACACTGGAGAAAGGCGCACCCAGCGGCATGGGCGTGGGCCTCACAAGATGCCATCAGCGAGTGCAAGAGCCTGTCCTCGATGTTTCGCAAGCCTTGTCAGTTCTGCGGAAGCCAAGCCAAGAATTCCATGGCACATGCCGGTCAGTGTCCAGCTCTCTTCCAAGTCTTGGCTGGTAGATGCTTACGGAGTCGTGGACTTCAGGAGGGCGCAGGTGCGGACTCGAAGGAGCCCAAGAAGCGCAGCAGCGAACGTATCGCAGTTTCGATGTGTGTCAAACCCCGCTTGCGAAGGCCTTCCGGAAGGGTGCTGGAGAAGGGACAAAGAGGATGCCCGACAAGGCGCCACAGGAGACGACCGATGGCAGTGGGGAGAGGGATAGTCAGCGCAGGCTGGAAGTTCGAGCCGTGCCCAAGCAGAAGAAGACAGGCCAGCTCTCCATTAGGCAAATGTTTGGGAGAGCTCGCTCTGCAGCGCCAGCAGACGAGTTGCCAGAGACGGACGAGCGCTGGCCATGGACTTTCTGTCTGAGGCTGGGCAACCCACATCAGCTTTGCTATATGAACGCGGGCATCACTTCACTGCTTCATGCATCTCAGGGAATGAGACTCGCTGAGTTGAATCACTCTGTAGGCAATACGCTGGTAGCGGTCAACTCTTGGCGCTTTCGCGTCAGCTGGTCATTAGAAGTCGTCTCCCCAGGTGGGACTTTGGACCTACTCAGAAGGATGTTTCGGAGTTCCTGCTCTCTTTTTTCTCTCAGAGGGATCTGCGTCTTGGTTTAGATGGGAGGCAAGACAAGCGAGGCGGGATTGTGCTCGGGTTGTGGACACTGCAAAACCAGTTCTTTTGGAGGCGCCGGGCCAGGCTATATGGACTCCAACGCTGGCGTTTGAGAGATGGAGCGAGGCCGCCTCGGTCCGGGCAATCTCCAGAGTCGGTAGCGTACTAATTGTGCAAATTGGGAGGTACATCAATGGCGCCAAGGACACCTCGCGGGTTGACTTGACCGCAGATGTTTTGGTTCCCGAGTTTGATGAGGGTGTTGCAGTGAGGTGGCATACGTACAGGGTTCAGGCGGTGGTCCCTCACCTTGGCGCAAGGCCCACGGCGGGACACTACAGAGCTCTTCTACGAGCGGGAGATCAGTGGGGATACTCAGATGATGGGGTGCGTGCAAGAGTTGTGGACATGGCCACAGAATTTCAGCGCAATGCATACATGCTTTTCCTGATCCGCTCCGCTCAAGCATAGGGCGATTTGTATAGGGCTTGGCCGCACGCCTTTGGGAAGGCATGACTGAGCAACTGGATCCGGCGCAGCAGCAGGAGATGGCTTTCTTTGATAGCTACATGCCAAGCGGCAAGAAGGCCATGGAGAACAAAGACTCCAAGGATGATGAGAATCCCTTGAAATACCCCAGGTCAAACGAGAAAGGCCAAGGGGGTGGAAGTGGCAAAGGCAACGATCGCAAACCAGCGCCGAGCAGCAAGGCCCATCCCAAGCAGGATGGCGGCAACGACGAAGGATGGCAAGGCTGGTGGAACCAGAACAAGGAGTCAAAATCTGGAGGCCGTATAGCCGCGCTTGAGCAGCAGGTGGCTCTTCTGTCCAAAATGTCGCTGCGACACGAAGACAGCCTTAATATGCTACGTGCTGAAGTCTCTTTCGTAGCGCGTGCGAAGATAGGCTGCGAGTCGAGCATTGTTGGAGCCTTGCATCGTGTTCAAGCTGGATGGCGAGAGCTGAAAAAGAGCCAGCCGGAGAAGCTGGACAAGCCGACGCGCTGCACGCTCATCCTGTGCCTCTTTAGAGAGGTACTCAGCAGAGTGGAGAAACTGCCGACAGACGAAAAGGCCCTGGCGGAATTTAAGGCTCACGGATGGATCTCGGAGGATCTGAACTTTTGGCCAGTGTTGGCTTGGGATGCTGAGCAGAAGAAGCTACTGCCGGTTCAATCCTCTCCAGGGCTTCCGACTGCCGTGCTGGTAGATCACTTGAAGGCTGTGAGCAGGCATTGCACAGGGGACTACGCCCTGAGCCGCTTTCACCCAGTGAGGCCGATTGCGGACACGATGACGGGGGAGAGCGTAGTCTTTCTTCTTCAAGTTGGGTTGTCGTCGGACAGTGCCACTCAGCTTGGGCTGCACCTACGAGCTCTATTCGTGAACAGCGCTTTGCAGCTTTGCGGATGCTCCCTGAAACCGGACCGAGCCCCGCGGTCAAATCTGGCCATGCAAGTTTCGAGGAACATTGGGTGATTTTCCAGGAACCCAGCGCGGACATGCTTTTTGGCCCTTGCAGGCCTACCGAAGAGTAGATCCCTGCCGTATTCATGCATGCAGCCTATAAATCGCCGGCTACTTCTGTGTTCGCTTGTGTTACATGCCGCTTTTGAGGTCTTTGGGATGCTCTCTGGCGACTCGGGCATGTTTACATGGAGGTGGTTGCAGACATGCTTGAGGAGGCTCTTGCAAGTGCGGTGCGCGCAGCGGTTTTGGCGAGGGCTCAGCATGGATCCTGCACGGAGAGCTAGAATTTTGCAACTACTGCCGCGCATGGAAAGGCCCCCTGGGGTGGAAGCAGATGAGTGGGAAGAGCTTCTCTTGCTTGAGGCGCCTTCGATCCTAGGACTGGCCATTCCGGGAGCAGAAGCGCTGGACCTGTCCGAGCCGACCTTTCCCTCTGAATCTGTTGCGGAGGAGGAGTGTCAAACTGGCAGTTTGACTGACAGCTTAGCCGGATACTCGCCATCCCCGGCGGCCAGCCCGGTGACCAGAAATGGGTTCAATCTACATGTCCCGGGGAGGAGTTTCGTCCTGAGGGTCCAGAGCCTGAACACGCCAGTGAAGTTCTTGCGCTGAGAGCGCTGCGTGATCGCTGGATATGGGAGGATGACTTGATGTGTCTGACGGAATCCCTTCCATCTAGCACCCGCAACTTTCAGGTTCCTTCACAAGGTGATGCATGGTCGTGCTCCTTCCTGACTGGTGCCTGTATCCACGGGGTCTCGGCTGGTGTCATGACCAACTCACATAGGTTTGTGAACGTAACGGTGATGGTTGCCTCAGTGCTTCAGAGCGTAGCGCCCTCTCATTGGTTCACTTCAGCGGGCATCTCCCTCAACATTCGCTCTGGTGTGCATCGCGACTCCAGCAATGCGGCTAACATACCAAACATTTTGATTCCTGCCTCAGACTTTGAGAATGGCGAAATATGGCTGGAAGACTGTGCAGGGCCTCATGACATGGATGGTTTCTTGGGCAGGTTAGTCCCGGTAACCAGGCCTTTCATTACTTTCAGTCCGAGAGTTCGTCATGCTACTTCTAGCTGGCTAGGAAACCGACTTGTGTTGATTGGATATCTCGTGCGTAATTCGGAGCTTCTCAACTCAGCAGATCACCTTGAGCTACAGCGCCTTGGATTTCGAGTGTACACTGGGCGCAGCCTCCGCTCATGCAGCTGATTGGAGAAAAGACGCCCTCCTATCGACGGTTGCTGGTTCAGTGATCGCAATACTGGCGCTGCATGCGAAGATCCATCCTGCCAGGTCCACTCCTGATTCAGTGAGTCACAGCCGCCAACACCGGTCCAGTTCAAAGCCTTGTACAGACCAGAGAAGTCATGTTTGCATTAGAGTTTGAGATGATACGCCTTTTGCCTCACAGTTGTGCTCAATTTGCAGTGGATAATGTTTTCGCCATATGGCGATGGCAAGTTGCAGGGCTGTCGGCCAGGACTTGCCTTTGCAAGCTGCTTGGTTCCTCGGAACGGGCTTGCTTTTTGCTGGTGCCCTGAAACAGGGTAGCTACCAAAGGTAGCCGGGCGGTCGTAGACACGCTTGCCGACTACGCAAAGGAGACTTTGGACTCTTGCGCCACGAAGAAGAAGTAATAATACGAATAGTCATAATATAGTAGTACTAGTAATCATAGCAACAACAGTACTAATAATCATCGTAATAGTTATGAGTAATCATTATAATCCACAAGCATGATTCGCACAACGACTGTGTCGCTGACTGGGGTCAATGACGTGGGAGTTCTCTAAGGTCACGGGGAAGGGCACCTCCACGTTCAGCGTCAGTTTTAACGGTTTTGGGTTTAGTGCCTGCAGAAAAGCATTTCTGCCAGGGAGTTTGGGACTGTACAGTACTATCTTCTTGGGGTTCCCCGTGTGGAGTTCCCATGAAAAGCCCTTCAAATAAAGGGATCATTGGATCATGCAGTCAGCGCTGCTGGCCTCAGGGTTTACGGTTGGCAGCCGTTGTTTTTAGGCACCTCGACACCCTAAACCCTCGACCCTAAGAGTGTCAAGCTGCATCTGCTGAAAGCAAGACAGAATGAGGGCCAACGAGTTAGTTCCAGGACCCTGGACGTAGGAAAGACACTCTAGCTTGATAAAGGGATGATCGCATTTACCCGCCAACCCTAAACAGCCTCAACCTGCAGTCATCCGAAAAGGATCCCTCCAAACGGGTTGAGGGTTTAGGATTTAGGGTTAGGGTCTAGGATTTAAGGTTTAGGGTCTACAAGGGTTCAGGATTTAGTGTTTAGGGTTTCGGGGTTATGTTTGTAGTTTGGGTTTAGGGTTGTAGGTGCTTTTGGAGGATTCGTTTAACTATGCATCAATGTAGCTTTGTGGTATTTACTTGGGCCTAACCTGTGGTCTCAACGTCCGTCTACGGTAAATCAGGCCAAGAGTACCGTAAACGGTATACATACGGGTCAAGCCATGATTCCTTGACACCTCTGAGACTGTGGTGCCCCTGCATCCATACTCAACTCTCCTTGACTTTTGTTTAAACCCCTCGGACTTTTGATGCCTGCACGAGGTGCAAGGGGTCCCTGCCCACTGAGTAGGACTGCTTCGAGGGTTAAGGGTTTACTCGGGAAAAACACAAAGAAATCCTTGCGCAGGCTTCTATGCGAGGTCGCATCTACACGCGCGTAGACCACAATAATTCAATAGCAGCTCTACCCGATATAAGTGGCTTAGGGTTTAGGGTTTAGGATTTCCGGAAGCCACTTTCTGGCACCCTGCCCATGGTGGGGTTGAGGGTTCCTGCACTCTCAAGAAAAAAGTCACCAACGGGTTAGGTGCAAGACCATGTTTTAAGGGTACATTGATTACTTCAGGGAATTATAGGGTTTTGGGTTTAGTTTTTACGGTTCAGGGAATAGTCCAGTTCAAAGGTCCCGAAGCAGATTTTGAACAACACACCTGGCCGAGCGATTTCAACCCTGACTCCTTGGGTTCACCTACCTTCCCCTGAAAACATCTACTGTAGGGGCCAAAGCTTTATTAAGCATTTTCCAACCTGCTTTTAACGTCTGCTTGAGGCACCCTATAGAATAAATATATGGACCCGAAGGTTTAGAGTTTAGGGTCGTAACTGAAAAACCTTGTAAGTTGAACCCCAACAACCCGAATCATTGACCCCTACAACTCTAGACCTCAACTGAACCCAAACATCCCTAAACCCTAAACCCTATATCACCAAGCCCCGAAAAGAAACCAGGCTCCGCGCTCCGAAGGCATCAGCGGTGCTCTGCAATGGGGACAGTGTGCCTGCAAGGCAACCCATACGAGTGTCAAGGCTTTGGTGTAAGGCTCGGGGCTTAGGGGCTTTGTAATGAGTTTAGGTAGGTTTTTCTAGGGCCTCTATAAGCGGTTGAGGGCTTTAGGGCTACAGGCTTTCAGGGCAGAGGTGGAGGGGGTCAGGGTTATAAGGCTTTGCGGTATCTAGGGTTTAGGATGTTAGTGTTCTTGGGGTAGAGGTTCAGGATGTAAGCTTAAGGTGCTCTAGGTTTGGGGCGACGGGCTGTTCATGAAGTGGATTCCTTCTCAAATCCGCGATGCTGCGCTCTGCACCTCGCAGGGCTTTTCTCCGTTAGAGTTTAGGGTTTAGGGGTTTGGTATTATGGACCCTGAACCCTAAAACCTCAACCCTAAAGCCCTAAACCCCTAATACAGTTCAGGGACTAGGATCTTCCAAATCACTGCTTGTCACCCTAAGCCCTAACCCAAAACCCTGGTCGTCCCTTGCATTCCTCACAAGGTTGGTGTCTCTCTTTTAGGCTGGGGCCTGCGCTGCATCCAGTTCCATGGCCTAAGGATGACCCTCAGGGTTTAGGGCTTAGGGTTTAGGGCTAGGCCCGAAACCCTCAACTTTAAACCCTAACTTCATACATGTTTGGCCTATGGGTATATCATATTAAAATTATGATGAATATATGACCCTCAACCCTAAACCACTAAACCCCAAACCCTACCCCCTAACCCCTAAACCCCTTCATCTAGAGCCCCCACGACATGAGAATGTCTCGCTCACCGCACGCAGCAGGGCCTGCCTTCCCAAGAAACAGTAGCTTTAAACAGGGGTAAGGGGTTCAGAAATGGAGTCGAGGTTTAGAGCTATAGTTTAGGTTCAGGGTTCAGTGTGTAGGGCTTTGGTTGAGGGGTTGGGGCTTAGGGATCAGGACTTTGGTTTACGGCTTAAGGTTTCAGGCTTTGGTTTAGGGTTTACGGTTTCGTGCTGTGGTCTGAGGTAGCAACCCGCCACGGGGATCTGTGCATTGGCGTGGTCTGTCTGCCTTCTGACAGGAAGTTGGCCACCCCGAAAACTCCATCCTTTCTGCAGTCGTAGAAACGAAGCCACACCCCCCAAAAAAAGCATCCCTGAAATGGAACCAGCTTAACCCCCAAGGGCTTAGAATGTCGGCTTGAAATCCTACCTTGGCCTCCCCAACACCTGGGGTAATTGCCGGCTACTCCAAATATAGGGTATGAAATATGAAGGCCGTTGTTACGGGTATTTGAAAGGTCTAGGTACACCTGTGCAGCACCCTGTAGCCGGCTCTACATGTTGAGGGGACACCTTGTCTCTAGAAGACCCTAGTGGGGTGTAGGGCTTAGGGTTTAGGGAATAGGGATGCTGAAAGCTTGAAATCTGAACTCTGCCCCTCAAACCCTAAACCCTAAACCCTCGAAACCGCAAACTTCCAAGCTTACATACACAATCGTGCGCTTGGCGTCAATTACTGTCATATATGGACTTGCATTCTAGTAGGAACCCCACTACAGGGACGCGTATTGTAATGAGTGTACAGAAGCTCCAAGACCCAAGATAATCTCTATCAGGTTCCATGTCATTTTCTGTGTTTCATTTGATTCTCCATTTATGGAGTAACCTTTCAATACACCCGAACCCTGGTCCCCCTGTACGTATATGTAGAGAGAGAGAGAGGAGAGAGAGAGAGAGAGACGTATCCTCATATACACCTTTATAGACCAATCCCCATTTGAAGCATATCCCCAATACACCCCCCCAACCCCCCCGAAAAACAGGTGAATTTCTGGAAACAACCACCACCACCACCGCCGCCACCACCACCTCCTCCTCCTCTCGGGTCGAGGTCAGATATGCCCACTATACTCTGCCCGGCTACATCTTTGTAGTTCTACCCTAGCCCCCGCAGCCCTGACCGCTTAACTGCAAGCGTGAAACCCTAAACCCAAAATCCCAGCCCCCTAACCCCTAAAGCCCTAACCAAAAACCCTACATCCTAAACCCTAAACCCCTAAAACTCGGAATACTACTCACCGCAAACTGCCTGAGGTGATGATCACGGAGTACACCTGCCGGTTCAGGGTTTAGGGCTTAGGGTTTAGGGGTTAGAGTTTAGGGTCTAAGTTTTCCAAATACGGACCCCCTCAGGGACTTGGGCATAGAAATAAACATGGATATATGCATATATATATATACATATATATGTATATATGCTGAAATTGTAGCGGACATTCAGCACCTACATGAATGCTACAGGGGGCAACCTGGCTGATATCGATCTTGAGAGCCAAGCAGGAAGCATGATGATTGCTTCGTAGCCAGTGGTATATTGTCCCAAGACTTCCAGGCCTAAACCCTAAATCCCTAAACCCTACACATGAATCTGGCGGTCCGTGTTCGGAGATCCTTCTGGCTTCTGCTGGCACAGGGCGCCTAAGACATCTGCACCAGTTTGCAGAGACCTATGCTGAAGCGCTGTGGAGGCTGCTCTGCGGTTCTCCAACTGGGCCTAGGGTTTAGGGATTTAGGGTTCCTAAACACTAAACCCCAAACCGTAAAGGGTTTAGGGATTTTGGGTATAGGGATTTAGGGTGCTCGGCGGCTCTCCCATTTCCTAGACTTACTGCGGGTTAGCAAGGAATAAGGGAACATACTATATAGGGACGTAGGAATTATATAGGGTTTAGGGTTTAGGATGGACTTATATTCCCTCATTCCCTACTGCCACCAATAAGTAGACTGTGGTCCTTGACCTTAGACTGATCTTCAAACGCTTAATATGGTTTATTGAAGATTGTCAAGGCAGATTGAGTTCTATGAATATACAGCAAGTGAAGTAGGGGACCCATGAATCTGCAGCAGGTACAGACTAAGGCTGAGAGGAGCCAACCATAAACGCTAGGGAGGGGGACGCTGTGGGAACCATCTTTTGGAGGGCTTGGCAGCAACTTGCACATAAAAAAACGTTCACCAACTTCAGAACCCAAGACCTCAAAACCTTTGAAGCCCTCCCAACTGTAAATGACTCATTGTCAGTCGACAGCTGAACATTCGTGCTTATCTTGGTTCTTACAATGCTTCATGGTCAAGCGCTCACACCCATTGAAAAACCAAGAGGAATCATAAGCAAGAATGAGAACCAATCCCTGCCATGAGAACATAAACCAAACTGACAAAACCCAAAAGCTAATGATTGCAACTCAGAAAAGAAAATCAAATTTCAACTTAGGAAAGAAAATCTAAGTGCGTTTTTTTGTAAGTTTTGAATACAAACGCTTTCTTGGTTGGTGAGACCAAACCCATTGCAACAAAGACAAGAAAACACCTGCCCTGAATATGAAAGCCTTGGACGAACCAAGAAAATCAAATTGTCTAGGCAATTAAAAAAATGCATGGCTTCTAGGTTTTGACTGCAAGGGTTTTCATATGGTCAGGCATGTAACGCCACTGAAAACCATGAAAGCCATGAACTTCCGTTTAAGACATATAGTCTGAACATCAATTGTGCTTGAATGCCCTTATAAAGTCTTTACAATGTTGCCATTGCTCCATAACAAGGTGCATGAAATTAGATGTAACACAATGATGTAACACAATTTTTTGGTTGCTCTTGTCACATCCTCCCCAAGACTTTCTGGGATCTCGGTTCTTGGTTCCCCTGCTCCAATTTGTTAAAGAAATATTTGTTTGATTTTTTTGGAGCGCTGGAACCAAGAACCAAAATCCCCACAAAGTCTTGGGGAGCATTCTTGGTTCCAGGGCTCCAGAAAATTCAAAAAACATTTGTTTTAGATTTTTTGGGGGCCCCAAGGACCAGGAACCAAGATTGCTCCCCAAGACTTTCTGGGAGATCTTGGTTCTTGGTCCAGCTTAGGGTTTAGGGTTTAGATCCAAGAAACTATTTTTTTGAAGCGCCCATAAACAAAGAGTTATGGCTTGAAAGCACAGCTCCCTGGAAATACTAAGCTAATAGCTATTCTTTTTCATGTATTTTCTTACTTCCTAAACTAAACGTATATAACATATGCATATACATATATATATATGCAGGACGTTGTGGAACCTATGATTATAAGTTAGAAGCACGTGCCAAACCCCTCCAAAATATGGTTCTCACAGCGTCCCTTTCTGAAACGCTTAACAGGGCTTGGGATTTGGGTTTCGGGTTTAAGGTTCGGGACCCTAAACCCTAAACCCCTCAAACATGCTTCATAAAACCTGGACGGTCTTGGCCCCAAGCCCTAGATCCTGAATCCTCAACCTGAGATCCCAGGGTTTAGGGTTTGGGGGTTTGGGGTTTAGGGTACACCCTAACCCCCCCTCCCCTATTTGCCCGCGCCAAATGCCCGCTCATCAGAAGGTGCTGTGTATTGCAATGTTTTGGTGGTTGTGAATGTGGTCGAAGTGACCGTTATGATCGGTGAACGTTGTTATGGGTGCCGGCATGCATTCGCTAGTATCTTGTTTTGGTGTAAATAACAGTAATCTTGCAGTTGTGGTAGGATTTATACAGATGCTATGACCGTGGATGCGCACGTAACATGAAGATGCTGCGGGCAAACAGGGGG
>CAJNIZ010009280.1:86381-96790 GCA_905231905.1 Symbiodinium pilosum
GGGTTTAGGGTATAGAGTATAAGGTTTAGGGTATAGGGTTCATGGTCTATGGACATGCAAGGCAGCCGACCATCCAGCAATCTTCGAGCCCGTTCTCAAACCTAAAGCCCAACACGCTAAGCACCCCAAGCAGACAGGGAAACCAAACACAAACCATACGAACAGTGCCGTCCTTCAAAAAGCCTATATGAGGTTTCATGTCAGATGCACGCCCTAAACCCTAAAGTCCAAACCCTAAGCCCGAAGCCGTCACTACCCTACCCGCGCAGGCATTTCCTTCACTATGACGGCGATCAAACAAGATCACCCCAATGCCACAGGGCCTCAACTTGAATGCTACAGACATAGGGACGAGCCCTCAGCGACAGGCCCTCATCAGGTTAGCCATTTGCAACCCTTTCTTGTAAGACCAGGATGTCAGCACAGAAGCCCTAAGCCGGACTCAAACCTCCCCAATACCCATTGGAAGAACAGGCCTAAGCACTAAACTGCTGTTTTTTGGGGATGGGTCTTTGGGAGGTCCAGGTGCGTCCTGAACTGTAAACGTAAGCCATGCCTTGCGCTTCGTGCCTTTCTTTGTCTCCTGGAGGTCCCACATTGAGAGGCGCTGGTGTCCCTGTACTTAGATACTGCATGGGTCTGCATAACTAGTCTTGGGGTATGTTAAGCTGTAGCCATACAAGGGTTATTAAGTCATGACCTATGGGTGAATCATACCGGTTATCGCGCAACCCTCTGCAGAAATGCTCTGTCTTTTCATATAAATGTCATGAAGCCCTCCAAGAAGCCTCTGGGAACAATTTCCTTGTCCTTAGTGACGTGTAGGACACTGAAACTGGCGATGCCGGAGCAACTTCCAAACCTGGCATTTAGCATTTGTTGACAAAGATCTAGGTACACCAGCTCTAACTCGAGGTCACAGGAGGTCGGGTGGGGTTGTAGCAGTTTGCCTAGCTGGAAACAGACCTTGATAAAGAACAGCTCCAGGTGGTAGTGAACAACCGGGGGCACACCCTCGTAAGATTCATATCAATGCCCATTTAAGGCCGATGGGGTGATGTTTCCGTAAGCCTCCTGAGAATTACCCAAAACCCCAAACCCTAAACGAGCTTTCTTTGACTTGGTTAGGGCTGAGGCCGACCTCCCAAACTGTCCTTTCTCCCCAACATGACTTCCTGGGGTTCGTCGGGATATCTTCTACAAGGATTACATTCCCTACTAATCCCGAGGAAGATGACGGGTAGCAAGGCTATTCCTAGGCCGTGAGACCCTAAACCACCATGCACCTAGGGTATTTGGGAGGTCTAGAAAAGCCCTAAACTGTTTCGGGCCCTAAAATCCCCCGTAAAACCCCATATGGTCATTCTTTACTTCATTATGGCTATATTCTTCTTCATACTCTTATTCTTATTCACCTTATTCCGCTTGGAACGTTCTAGGGCGGAGGCTCTTAGGTCATTTCTCGAACCATAGGTCGCGGGCATGAGGTGTGGGGTCTTGGGTTCAGGGTTTGCGGGTTTTGCATGTTGGGGCAGAGTACTTCCGAAGGAAGCACACAGCTTCCCTGCAAGATGATACTGTCTCGCATGTTTATTTCCGATGCAGTAAGGTTTCTGCTCTGTACCAAGAACTGCTCGAAAGGTCGAGGTGGAACACGTCGTGCCACAAGGGCATGGGGGACTCCTGAAATAGGGCGCTTTAGTAAAGATCCTGAATAATCCGGGTCCCCCAATCAAATTTGGGCAAACTTGTTCGGGGGGTCTTGAGCCCTGTCAAATAACATTCCATTGCCGGGATCAATTCCGGTCTTGATTCAGGCAGGAGTTCACACTATTCCGCACCCATTTTCGTGATTCCGTTCAGCCTAAAGTTCGCTATATTCCGAACCCATCTATTAAATCATCGCCCACTATTACCCTTCGAGACCCTGAAAATTGACATCGACTATGAAGAAATTCGTTGCCCTTGAATTGCCCAGTAAGGAAATCGGAAGCTCAACTGCACCCTAGGCCGTGCGGCCGTAAACCCTGCTGCGCTCCTCGGTGATCAGAAGCTGGTAATTATTGTCCAGCTCCTGGGAAGAATTTGAATGATTCTGGGTCAGCATCGTTATGGAAGTGCTTGTTTTCTTGCAAGCCTGGCTGCTTTGGCGGGAAAAATGTCTGGGTGAAGGCTAGAGCGTGGTTAACATCACATCGATTTGCACGTTGGTGAAGTACTACCGACACAAAGGATCCCTATCATTGAGCAAATTCGCCCCTTGGCGGAAAACTCTGCAAACAAGCAGTGCAATGGCAAGCGAAGTTGCGACACAGCCGGATTGCGTCTGTGAAGGCGCTGACAGCATCCCTTCAAGAACACAGAAACAGCTCAAACAAGCTTACTCGAAGCCTCCTTGTCGCATGCGCGGTATTCTGAGGTTCACTGGGCCAATTTCCCATAACCCAAAAAAAACAAGGGTCAAGGTACCCAATTAGCACGATATTGGATACCAAAACCCTATCAGACTACAGAAAAGTTGAATACTTGGACGGGTATGGGTGTTAGAACCCAAAACCCAAAACCCTAAAACCCTAAGCCACAGCAGACTCCCCAACGTTCCTCATCCTGCTGGCTCCCTGCAGGTGCTGCACCATTTTTGCAGAGGCAACGGGAAGATTAAGTTCCCATCCGGGGTAATAACCTAGTCCCCCCAATCCCCACCCCTGACCCTAAACCCTAAACCCTAATCCCTAAACCCCGAAGCCCTAAGCCCAGGGTCCCTCCCAATCCCGGCAAAGCCGCCCCACGCGAGCCCCCACAACCCAAGTAAGACCTGCCTCGCGGTCATATTTGAATGCCGTGGAGAGCAAGTGCTGGATCTTATCCAGGTAAAGCCCGCCTTTCATGCGAGAGGCGGCAGTGGACATGAACACAGTAGGCATCGTATGATTATTAGAGGGGTTTGGGGCATAATTATGCATATTCTACAATAAATTGATCAGGATTTTGGGAGCAATTAATCTGGGATCTAGCTATTCAAGCTCTTAACCCTAAACTTATAGGCCCTCACATCAACGCAAACGTATTTCTATTGAGGGAGCCTAGGCGAGTTTAAGGAAAATAGCCTGTGTTTCTCTGGGGGGAGGGGGGGACTCATGTGATACAAGTGAAGAAGCAAGAGTAACAACTACGTCGGAAGGCATACAATTTCAACCCTGAGCCGGACAACTGCCCAGCAGCATCCGGTCCTTAACTTAGGCAACCTAGAGAGACCGGGTGACTTATCATAGCATCCTTATAGGCGTAAATCTACCGCAAGGGGGCTGAGTAGGTTTAGGGTTTGAGGGTGTAGGAGTAGCATAAACTAGAATGAACAAACAGGAGTTGCCCCAGAAACCCTAGCGAGTTCAAGCTTCTAGGCAACGTAAAATCGTACCCTGCGCCTTGACCCCGAACCCTGAGCTCCACGCCCTCACTGGCTCTTAGTGGGAGTATAGTCTTGAGGAATTCTATAGGAACCCTAAACCCTAAAACCTCAAACCCGAGAGCTCTATTTCCATATATAACCCCAACCAATCGAGCAGACTTTTGCTGCATTTCGCCTCACTCACTCAGGCTCTGTCTTGCAGGATGCCCTCTCTTGGATGAAGGGTTTAAGGTTTACGGGTTTAGGGGTGTAGGGTTTAGCGGATGTGGGCCAGCGAGGGCATGCGGGGATAACAGGGGATCAGGATAGACGTGCAAAAGTATATGTGCGACCAAGTGGGGGTTTTGGAGATTGATCAGGATGTATCTCGGCCTACCCTCCCCCCCCCCCAAGAGCTACTGTCTAAACTCCTAGTATCCCCCTTAATAACCCCTGTAATGCTCCCTAAGCCCTAAACCCTTTAAGGAGTTTAGACTATGGCTCATGCTGTCACCTCCAGAGGGCCCAGTTTGGTAGGCAGGTTTTCAGCAGCGGATACTACTCAACTCATATCATGTTCTGAAGTCTGGGAAACAAGGACCGCACGCATGATGTTCAATGCCCTGGTACTTATAGATGCGTATATATATATATACATATATGTATGTATAATATGTATATGTATATATATATATACATGTGTATATATATATATATATATACATATATATATACACATATATGCATCGCAACAGCAGCCGCTTTCACAAGCAGGTCGTTCTGAACTTTCTGGTCGCTATGTGTGCGCCCTCAACATAGTAGGATCCTTCTAGGTTTCCAGGGGGATTCCTAAAGCCGTGTATTTAGGCAACCCTAGATGTAATGGGTTTAGGGTTTAGGGTCTAGGGTAGCATAACTGATCCCTAAACACCCGACGCTTTAAACTGAGAGGAACACCGAAGTGGTAGTTCTAAAGCTCTCAGAAGAAGTCAGAAGGTCCAGCGACAGCAGTTTCCAGCGCCTTGCTTTCTCTTGGTAGGAACACTTGACTTCAAAAGTTAAGGCTTGGGGCTTGGGAAACGATCAGGAAATTTAATATCTATAACTTGGGTAACTGCCCCTACACAGCCACAGTCTATATTAGAGGGCATATTAAGGGCTATATACAAGTCTCAGCAATTCTCTTATACTTCTCCAATTGTTACAGAGAGGGCGCAGTACCCACCCTAAACCCTGAACCCGAAACCCTAAACCGGAACCCTGAACCCCAAACCTTCAACCCTAAACCCTGAACCCCAAACCCTGCAACTGCGATCCATGGGCTCCAGTATGACAGCGGGGTTGTGGGGCAACCTGGGGCTTGAAAAACTGGCAAGATCCCTCCCTTGGGTAAACGAGGGTTTGGGGTCGAGGTCAGGGAATTAAGTTTAGGGATGTGGGCTTAGGATTTTGGGACTTGGGGCATTTGCCGATTTTGAGTTTCGAGCCTGGATGGGTCATGGTTACAAGATCTTGCCCTTTGACACAGGGTTAAGCGCGGAGCGCACCCAGGCTATTCTTGTCTAGACGTGAAACAGGGCAATCCAGAACAATTCCAATTCCCAAATTCCCAATTTAAGGCCCTTTTGGTAATACTCCCTAAACAAACCCACCATTTAGGGTGAGGTGGGGTGAGGTCGCCTTAAATTGCCCAGGTGAAAGATATGCTTTGGCGGAAGATTCGGATCTTGCCCTTCGACACGGGGTTGAGCACGTAGCCCACGCAGGCTATTCCATTCGAGTTGTAGTACTCTGGTCCGTATAGACCCTAAACCCTAAACAGCAACACCCCTAAGCCCAAAACCCTAAAACCCTGAACCCCTAAACCCTAGACCCTAAGGCCCAGGCTAAGCTTGCTGGCTTCAGGGTTGGTTGCTCCTCTTTCTGAAGGGCATGGCCGCAGTGGATGCAGAAAGACGCAGACACCTTGGCTCACTGGTTATTGGGTTTGGGGTTTAAGGTTTAGGGGTTATTCACACTAAACCCTAAACCCTAAACGCTTCGTAGGGAATGCAGGAATGGAATGGATCCCTATGAGAGCCGCCATGCTCCTTTTCTTTCTTTCGTCCCTATACTAAACCACCAACCACTTAATTTGCGTGCAAACCCAAAGGTACCATAGGGTACCCGCATTTGGTCCCAAAGTCGATAACCTCAGACCGAACCCCAAACCCTAAACCCTAAATCCTAATACTATCAATGTTGGGCTACTTGAATGCCTAGGGAAATGCCTGCTGCTTCAGGGTTGACGTTGGAATCCCCTACCGCTAACATTCATAACCCCCCACCCCTCCCTAATATTAAGCTTAAGCATTCCCAGTATATCCTAGTATACCACAGTGGGAACAATTGATATTAAGGGTGCCGGGGGATTATGACCCAAAACCCTCAACAAATGCGATGTGTGGAGTGTTTCCGAGCTTCTGGGCCATGAGTTTAGCCTACTTTTGTCCAGGTTGACTTACTGGCTCTGAGTAGGGAATAAGGGAATATAATGTCTACATAATACTTTCCCATATTTAGTACTCCTATTAACCCTAAACCCTAAACCCTAAAGATCTTCCCATGTTTCCTACTATAAATCAGTAAGTTGAGGTCAAGGTAAGCTTGAAATCCCCGGCCGTCAAGGTTTAGGACTTTGGATTTAGGGCTTAGGGTTATACCACTCGGACCCCCAAAATTATGTGGTGGAATTGCCTTTTTCGACATATCTTCCGTGTTTACTCTACCTACACTTGAGGCTCAGGTGCTGGACTTAGTTCAATGTATCCCAAGCATCGCTCAACATAGTTTCTCTGAAGAAGCAGGAGTATTTTGGGCGAATTCTTTGTGTGCACATCTGTAAAAGCCAACGTGGACAAAGTGTCTTCCCATGAAAAAGACTAAACCCTAAACCCTCATGAACAAGACATACCCAACCGGATCTCGTAGTTGCCGACCCTGGAACACAATAATTAAGCTGGGTAGGCCTCACATCACGAAAACTAAACTTATCCATAAGCAGAACTCCTTAGGGAAATATATATTGAGTGTTTTCCTACCTCCTAAATCCCTAAACCCAGTACCAAAACCATGAACTTTCGAAATCTGAGCCTGTTCACAATGCCTGAACTCTTAGAGACGACAGCCAGAGAAGCTATACCCCAAACTCCTAGTGTCCCCCTGAATAACCCCTATGATGCTCTCCTATATAACCCCTTGGAGTAGTTCAGACTATGGCTCAGATCACCTTAATACAGACAGTAGGCCCTGGGCGGCAGAAAGAACAAAAAAACAAAACAAAACCTGGAAATGTGATTGCGAACCCTATCTTCTGACTGTGGATACCCAAAATGGTTGCTGCAACTACCCCGCTTTATTACACAACGGTCACCCCCTCAACCCTAAGCCCTAGAACTCTGAATGATATCGGGTATCCGAAATCCCATGTCAGGCCATGGGGTTTAGGTTGAGGGTTCATCGTAATTATAATGGGGGGCTCTGCACAGCTTAGGCTCTTCCGGTAGGTTATTGGAATTCTGTTTTCTCGGACCCCTGGTATGCAGTACGGCCCTGAGCCCTATAGGTCCAAATTACCCAGAATAGGTGCTATTTAAAGACTGTCGGGCCCAAAGCGCGTTGTTCATAGAATGACTTAGATCCCTGAGGTATAACTTAGAGAACGCCCCCAAAAAGAAATCGTCTTCCACAGCCCTCCCGTCTAAATCCACACCCAGCACGGCGAGATCACGGCCGCAAGCAATGCATGGCTGCTGTGCAGTGCTGCTACAGCGACCTGGATTTTTCTCAAAAGCCCAAAGTGTTAAGGGTTTAGGCTTATCGATCATCCAACGAATCGAGGAACATAATTGGTGATTATTTAGGCAGCTACGTTTGGTCAACCTACATGACAGCGCCCATCAGGAATTCTTTAGAGGGCTTATGGGGATGGGGTTCCCCAAATTAGGGGTGCCCCTGTGAGTCCTCATAATCAGGATGATAATATCTTGGAATCTATATTGGGCCGCCCTGGGAAGCTACCATGTAGGGTTTACAGTTTAGGGATTAGTTGGGCTCTCTCCGGGTTTCGAAAGGGGCCTGGGAACGCAGATGGGGGGTCATGAGGAAACGATAGGGGCCTTAGGGAGGACCTGGGATGTAAGTACCAGGACATCAAATGCTTTTGAATATTGCCAGTAACCACCAGAAAACATCGTGCCAAAGGAGGAGAGTAACTCCCACCTGAAAAGCTTAGACGGCCTTGTAGGTAGGCAGGTTAGAGCAGCATAGACTTCATTACCTAAACCCTAAACGCTAAACCCTCAATCCTAAATCCTAAAACCCTAAACCCTAAATCCCAAACCCTAAACCCTAAACCGGTTTCGTGCCGGACGTTTTACGGTCCATCCACACCATCTCTTCAAGATCCATCGAAGTTCCCTTTTTGGGGTTTTAGGGATTAGGGTTTTAGGGTTTAGGGTTTAGGATTTAGGGTTTTGGGGTTTAGGGTTTTAGGATTTAGGGTTTTGGGGTTTTAGGATTTAGGGTTTAGGGGAGGGAGGCAATGGCTTAGGTAACCTGCTCAGGAGGGTTACTTACAACAGGGATATTTTACGGTTTGGTGTTTTTTCGATATGATCCCATGATAAGTTGGCGTTTTACCACCTAGGACTTCACCGAGCGTCGATGACTATTTGGAAGAGCTCTCTGGGCTTGTGTCTCAAGGCTATCAGATTGCTGTGCAGACCCTAAACCCTAAACCAGGATAACTGAGTTCTGAATAGATAAAGGGAAAGCTGACACAGAATGCGCATTTGCTCTCAGAAGTAGCCTCTCTTCGGGCTGTCCCACAACTTGCTTGTCCGGAAGCTCTGGATCGGTAGCCGCTCGAAATCAAAGTCCCCTTCGTCGATTCGTCCCTGTTTGGTTGTCCCCCAAAATAATGGAGATCAAAGTCCTTCTATCCAGAGCCCGACTGCAAGGCTTTCGTGATCAGAAATCCCAAGTCTGCGTAGTTCTTGCCTTGAAACCCCGGCTAAGCCCTAATAATCACACTGCCACCTGCAACTGTCTTTATAAAACCCTATAAGGCCCTGTCTAAGATCTCAATCCGTGGCGCCCCCGCAAACCCTCGACCCAAACAGACCCTCGACCAACCCCTGCACCCTCAGTCCGAACATCTGGACCACCGAAGCTCAAGACATCTGAGGGTTTACAAGAGTTGTCAATCCCTTTTGGTAGGCTGCGTAGAACTAATGGGCACTATGCTATATTTTGGGATCTTGGAGGGACCCTTTCTTTTCGGTCTTGATCCCGGGGCACGGAAGCCAAGAAGAGTCTCCCCCGGTACAGCGCCGCAGGAAAGGCACAAGGAGGCGTTGCTTGCCTGGTTTGAAGCAAACAACGGGATTAGGGTTTAGGGTTTAGGGTTCTAGGGTTTAGGGTTTAGGGTTCTACGGGCCCACCCCACCCAAAACCAACACCCCAAGCCCCCAAACCAAGAACCAGTCTCCCAGGCGACCCTGAGCAGGATCCAAACCCTAAATCCCATGAATCGGAAAAAGACACCCATCTATTTTTTTTGGGGAGAGTAGTACTGTATGTATATAGTCCCCCACCCCAGCCCATATGGTAGTGAAGGGAAGGCCCAAGGTGCCAGTAGGTGACCACAGCAGCTGCACCGCCAAAGTTCAGGCCGCCCTCCCAGAGAGAACAGGGCGCCCCTGAGGGGATGAGTTTCGGGTTTAGGCTTTAGGGTCTATAGGGCCTAGGGCTTAAGGATGAAACTTGATGTAGGGTGCTGTTGATACTAACGTCCTGCATGACATTAGCATGCTAAACGCCCGCGATTCCAAGGTTTAGGGTACTTAGGGTCATGCCGGATTCTTGCATGCACCGGTTTTGGGGGTTTTGGTCTAGGTGTTGGGTTTAGGGGTCTCGCTCGCTCTTCATGTGGCCGTAATTTGTTAGGTAACATTTTGGATTGGAAGTCTTTACGGCTTTGAGATATTTAGGGATCTGAACTCTAGGGTTACGCTGGAGTTTCGGGGATTTGCACTTGCAGCGGGTTTCGTTCTTGGGCTTAGGGTTCGCATTTTTGATAGAAAGATGTACAAGTCATGATTACAGTTGGGTATGTTGGAGACAAAAGCGCTGGGCGCATCGTTCAGAAAAATGTAACGCATGTTGCCTGAAGCTCAGCAATGATGCTGCAATCTGCATTACCCTAAACCCGAAACCCTAAGCCCTTAACCCCATGTGTTAGGTGCAGCACCTACAAATCAGTCAACTTGAGACTGGCCATTGTGTTTCTGCCTCCGATGCGAAAAAGTATATGATCAGTTCGTACTTGTGTCCTTGCTTCCCATGCTAGCGTTACTCACATACTTGTCCATCTGCATCTAGTAAGTAGTGCCGTTGTGCGCTGACAGTGTCCTCAACAGCACTATTCATTTTTCTGTTTGCGCGTTCTTTGCTATCCCGAATTACCCTTGGTGTAGGGATACACAATAACTTGGAACTCCTCGGAACTATCCGTAGGCCATGTTGACTGCAAGTTCTATGACGCTTGGTCTTGCTAGCAAAGTACTGTATATAGAGGCCTCGCCAGTTGGAAGATGGCTTGGAGTGGAATATTGCATGTAATATTATCATTTGAGATTTGAAGGTTTTCCAAAATTAGCGGTACCTTTCTTATGGTAAGGCTGTAGCATTTTGGGGTCTATGTTGGGGTCGCCCCATTCAGAGAATCTACCATATAACAACACAGCTTTGGGGTTTAGGTGATACTGGTACTTGTCATTCAGGCTTTGAGAATATGAGCTATAGTCTAAACTCCTAGTATGACCCTTGATAACCCCTGATAGTAGTGCCGTATAATTCCTACATCGTTTCATGGAGTATGTATGTGTATATATATGGGCGTTGCCCAATATTACTTCATAACAAAATGGCCTCTTCGCGGAAATCCAAAGTTTTCGCGCATCTTTCGCGCACCCCATCG
>CAJNIZ010009280.1:96890-107977 GCA_905231905.1 Symbiodinium pilosum
GTTTTCAGGCGATGCCCATATAGGGTTTTTGTATATTTCCTACAAAATTTAGTGGAGTATACAACGGGTTTGTGGTTTAAGGTATATTTCCTACATAATTCCACGGAGTATTTATAGGGCTTGGGGTCTAGGTTGTATGTCCTACATAGTTTAATGGGCATGGGTTCCTTATTAGGGACTACATTAGGGACCATTGCTGAACTACAAGAGGGACCCTGCGTCCTCTGTTAAGGGCCCCGTGGTAAGCCTAATATCCTAATATTGACAGTAGCTAATGTGGCCTTTGAGAAAGGCTTCAAGAATGAGGAACCTGGTTCCGTATTGGGGCGTTGCGGGGTGTCAGAATTCAAATTTTGTCTTGTGCTCATTTCTAAAACACCATACCCAAGAATGACTCCGAATTGTTTTCTTCGGGCCTAAAGTTTGCCACTCAGAGTTCGGGATATCGGGTCCGGAGTGGATTGCTTCATGTCCAAAACGTTCGCGCCCAGAAGCAGAAGAAGAAGCTTTTCAGGTCTTCAATGATACGCTATTTAGGGCTCAGAGCTTTGTAACCCTGAACGATACTAGCAACAAATCGGTGATTGGCAGAAGTAACCCCAACATAAACAGCCCAGTGGAGTCATATCAAGGTATAGGGTTAACTGAGACCCCTGAATCTTGTAGTCTAAGCCCTTTTAGCTTGCAGGCCGTTAGATTGCTTGAAATTCCATCCAGAGCGCAAAGAGCAAGCTAGGATTGTACGCGGCTGAGGCGCTGATGTCAATAATGTATGTCAACATCCCTGAGCCCCTAACCCTAAGCCCTAAACCAACCAAGGAGCCCAACCCCCCCAAACCCTGAACCTTAAAGCCTAAAATGTAAGCCCTAAACCGAAGCTGAAGCGGATCTATAATCATGAGACGACAGGCCACCCTGTTCCATGAGGTGTGGTTGTTCCGCAGGAAAAGCCTGCAAAGCCGGATGTACTTTGGATGCAGCAAGGTTTAGGGCTTTAGGGCTTTAGGGGTTCATGGTTTTAGCCTTAGGGTATAGGGCTCTAGGGGTTTAGTGACTGTAGTGGGTTAGGAAATCAAGCACGACCCTGTCTTGCTGATAGGAAAGTCCAAGAAGGAACCGCCATGATAGGAAAGAAAAAAGGTTTAAGGAGGATCGACATATTCCGCGGCCGGCTGGAAAACAAAAAGTTCAATACCCAAAACACTAAACCCAAAACCCTGGTTTGCTTAGACATAGTCCCGCATTCTGTTTAGGGTCTGAATCATGTTCCGCAGGGTCTCACGCTTAAAACTTGGTTCCCAAGCCCAGGCATTTTGATAACTTTCGCTGGGTCTGCTCGAGTTGCCTTGGTTGCGGCCCGACACTTGCTGGTGCTGAACGTGGAGTGGGGAAGCGAATAGGCACTACAATGGGGGTAGTCATGGGCATCATATATGACACTTGTAATGATCCGCTGCCCCACTTTCCCTTCAGGACCTGTAGGCCCACGTGTGCTGTTGGAGAACCCGGACCCCCCAAACTCTCAGCCCTAAACCTTATCACCCCGGACAGGCCGGCCGTTGCAACTTGACGTACGGATTTGCACCCTCACAGAATGTGAACCCAAAACTCTAAACCTTGGTAAAGTCTTCGTTTCACATGTGCTGAAAATTTCCGGATGACATCCAAAGCAGCCCAAGCATTGCCTAGAGAAACTGTAACTACACGCTTTGGGTTTAGGGTGTAGAGTGAAAAAGGAACAGGTGCCGAACTATTGGTACAAATCCATGCCATTCTAGCTGATGAAGGCTGACTCAATACTATGTCAGGGTCTGTTTGAGGTTTAGGGTTTAGGGGTCACCGCAACATGAAGAATCATTCCTATTCGCCCCCATATACTAATGCAGATTCCATGTAATTGTCTATGTTCTTCTCTAGCTGCTTTTCAGTCAGTGGTACTAATTTAGGCCCCTACTATAACCCCAAACACAAAACCCTAAATCCCCGAATTCTACACTCTAGATAAATTCTTCGGCAGGAAACTTTATTTCAGACCCCACATTACATGTACCTGATTGAAATGACTTAGTTAGGGTTTAGGATCCAGGACCAACAGCGTCCCCCTGAGTGTCAACGCACCGAAACATGAAAGAATGACTTTTTGGGGACCAAATACTGTGATCTTTTGGGCCCCAAAACATTTGGTAGTTTCCATAAATCTGGGGACCCCAATATAGACCCCGAAAGACGATAGTTCTTAAGAAAGGCCCTCAAAATGGTCCCCCTAATTTGCTGACTCCCCTATTTGGGTACTTGGACCCTTAGGGTTCTTTGATAGTGCAGGAATTGTACCATGACAGGCGTCATTTTGGTGATCAGCGGTGCCTGTTCAGTCTTACCGCGCGCTCTTCTTTAGCACCGTTACCCCTAAACCCTAAACCGTCTGAGGAGCCCTGGAGTTAGGTAACACATTAATGCACCCCTGCTAAGTTTTAGTAGCCTACTGTAAAGGCAGGCCACTGAACCTAGTAGCAACCCCGGGACCCCTCACAGTGTTGGAGTCTAGGGTGTAGGGTTTAAGGTTTAAGGTTTTGGGTTTAGCGTTTAGGGTTGAGTGTGCTACCGACTTGTCATTCCTACCGGCGGGGTTCTCAAAGGCCCCACTCTTCGCGTTCGTAGAGCTTGCTCTTTCGGACAAGCTTGTGCCGAAGGTCACCTGACTTTGCCCTAGACGCTAAACCCTAAGCCCTCAACCCTAAACCCTAAAGCCTACTTTTTGTAGGGGCTGGGGAGGGGTTCCAAGATGCTACCAGGCCAATGTTCCATGCCGATCGACAGCACCTCTTGGGCCATGCCTGGAAATCCTGAAAAACCATGGGGTTCAGGGTTTAACTTTGGGGTTTAGGGTTTGGGGAGGATGCGTATACAAAGGAACTGCAAGTTAGAGAGCCCCTCGCCGTCTCATTCTGATACCTGGGCATTCCAAGTAGGTACAGCAATGTCCGTAGACTACACCCTCAAACCCAAACCCTGATCCTAGACCCTAAGCCCTAAACCCTGAACTCTAAGCCCGAATTCCCCAATCATATGCCCGAAACATCAAAACATGAACCATAACCCTTGCCGGTTTAGCGCCGTGCGGTACTTGTTGACTTCAAAAGATAACTGTCTCCTTCTTTGTAAGCCACCCGAACGACGCGGAGCTAGGGAACTTTCAGGGTCTAGGGCTTATCACGGGAAATGCCGGTACGGGAATATGGAGGTTCCTGAAGTAGGGCCCCGTGGGACATTTGGAATATAGGGGGATTGCAGGGGCATGATGGGGTCTGGTTCAAGATGATATAGAGGTACTTCCCTTAAACCCCCAAGCCTGTGATTTACATTATACCTGGAGTAACCGCTGTACTCCTCAAAAAAACTGAGTATCTGACAGCATGGTGTTTTCTTCTGCTCCTGCTTTCAAAGGCTCTAAAGTTACTCTAAACCCTACACGCTTGCTAAATCCCCAAATGCCGACGGCTCAGTAATGATTATCCCCTAATTGGCACTGCAGGTCTAACCCATGCAGCTGTTGGTAATGGAGGTGACAAGTAAGTCAAGGGTAAAGGGTTTTGGGTGAAGTAAGCCCAGGAGCAGAGCGTCGCGTCGAAAGCCACCGGCTGCCGGCAGCAACAGCATGGGGAGATGGTTTCCTCGGACAGGCCAGTATAGATCCTAAGGGGCTTGTAGGGAATTTTAGGGTTTAGGGTTTAAGGTATAAGGGTTCTGATAAAAGATTATGTGTGATCCTTTAGAGAAACTCCCAAACATCTTGGACAGGCCCCCTCTCACCCTATAACAGTCCCCGAAATATCGTAGAAATTATCGTGCAGTAAATTAATATATTAGACCTATTCTGTTGAGGTGGTCCTGAATATCTCGCCTTGAAGGTCCTTGAGCGCTCCGCATGAACCTAAGCCCTAAACCACTAAACCCTAAACCCTCAACCCCTCAACCCCTAAACCCATGCGAAATGTCTTATATAACACGTTCCAAACAGCGGCTCTGCGAGCATCACTGCAGCAGCGCCGCAGCGTGGATTGAATATTGCGGGGTTTAGGGTTTAGGGTCTAGGGCAAAGCGTACTATTGGGGGTAATATTGGGTGCAATATTGGGGTTTACTTTTTAAGCGCCCCTTTTACTACCTGCAGGCAGTCAAGGTCCCGTAGGACCAGGCGGGGTTTAGGGTTTACGGTTTAGGGTTCAGGGTAATATTGGGGCTTCGGGTTTATAATCTTGGGGTAATATTGGGGTCATCTTGGGGTTTAGGGTTTAGGGTAATACTGGGGTATCGGGTTATATTGGGATAATGGAAAATAAAATGGAAACTACTATAGCGGGTTATATAGGGGTTATAGGGTGTGTATATATATATATATCTATACATATGACCCCTCCCTCAGAAAAGCTCCCCTCAGTAGCACTCGAAGTCCTCGCCCCACTCGCCATCAACAGAAGCAACATTTCCGGCTGAGTCTCCTGCAAGATTTCTGTCTCGACCTCCAGGAAGGTTTCCATAAGCATCCCACCGTCCCTCCTCATCCTGTTCCCCTAAACGTCAGACCAAGGTTTAGGGTTTAGGGTGCAAGGAATGGCCAGCACCGCAATTCCTGCGCAACCTGTACCTCAAGTACTCCCTCCTAACCCCCCCAACCCTGTACTCATCACCTCCCCCTGATATCAAAACCCCCCCCCACCTGATATCAGCTGTTCAGAAATATTCCCATTGTCGTATATTGCAGTTTACTGGGAATATCTGATGTCCAGGTCACATTTTTATATTGGGGGACGGGATTACTTTACTCCACAAAACTCCGCACTCCTCCACCCACTCTTTAGAGGATTATGAAGTTCCGTCACCTGCCTCATGAGCTACAGTCAATATTTCCCACGTAATTTCATGAACATGGGTTCCTTTTTGAAGAATATCTCGGGGACTATACTAAACTACAAGAGGGACCCCTATGTCCGCTACTAAGGGTTCCCTGTTAATCCTAATATGAGCCATAGTCTAAACTCCTAGTATCCCCCTTAATAACCCCTAGAGTAGTCCTCTATATAATCCCATATATAACCCCCTTTCCATATAGCTAATATGGACAGTGGCTCATATTGTAATTTGTTTGTATGTCCCTTTTGCCTCCAGGGAATCCCCCAGACCCTAAACAAACATTTAGGGCTTAGGGTTCAGGGTTTGAAGCCCAATCAAAAAATCCCTGAACCGTTCTAGGGGCGAGGGATTTGGCGTTTAAGATTCTAGGCTCACAAGCCTTTGCAACCCCAAGGTCAATGGGCCAAGGTTCTGTTTGCTCACTGAACCAGGAGTTCGGGCCTCGCGGAAGATGGTGTCGAAACCTGAGACGAAGGGCGTAGCCAAGGCTGCTTTAACAAAAAGTGCGTAGTTTGGATACTACCCCGCTAAGACCCCAACTAAGCGTATACTCACACAATCGTAACAGGATAGGGGGACAGTTCTGACGAGGATGCGGCGGATTTCGGCTACTTGCTGCACCGCAAGGCCCTCTGCTTGACATTTTTCCCAACGTAACCCCTGCTGATAGCCATTCCCCATTCCCCGACAAGCACCAGGCGTTCGGGCCCCAAGTCCCAGGGTGACTTCGAGGTACGATCTACCTAACGGGTCAGGGTTAAGGGGGCTCGGGTGGATTGCGCACCTTCACTCCCCCTCACTCCATTGAGCAGCACTAAGTTAAACCATAACAGCAGATATGCCATAGATATGACTTGTCGATGACTTGTCTGCTGATCATGGTGATAAATCAAACTGATCGGCCAAGATCAGCACCAGAGAAGATCATGTGCTAGGTTCAGGGTTGAAGGTTTAGGATTCAGGGCGTAGGCTTTAGCAGATCATTGGGGCCTTCCGCGTACATGGTCGGGTCTTCAGTCTCTACTAGCACTTCTAGGCTTCCCAGTAACACCAAGTATTCAGGGCACCCTTTTCCTAATATTCAATTGTAATCAGGAGACCCCAACATAAAAAGGGAAAGGGGCACTACTGGGGTACCTAGACTTACTTCGGGACCTAGAGTCTACACGTCACACAGAAGTAGGTTGCAGTCCAATCAACGTCAACTCCCAGAAGCCATGGCATCTAAGGTCTGCAGGCACTAAACCCTACATCCTGAACCCTACACCCTACAGCCTAAAACTACGAACAGAACAGAGACTGTAAGGTCTAGGATGTGGATTCTCAGCTTCAGAATGGAGGGCTCCGAGGGTCAGATTAGGTTAAGGAACTATAGTTCTGACATGAACAGAAAACAACACCGTGAGACCCTAGCAAGGGAGCCCAAAACCTCAAAGGGCTAAATCCTAAGCCCCTAAATCCCTGAATCCTAAACCCCTACTGCTCCCAGCGGCGTTCCGCAACTGTGGCAGTGAGTTGTGCGGAGTGCACTCAGCGTCCTTCTTGCGGCCAGTGCTATATGGGCTTAGACTAAACCCCTTAAAAGGGTTTATATGGGGGCTTACATGGGGGAGCCTGATAGGGCTTATTAAGGGGGATACTAGGAGTTTAGAGAATATATCTCTTGTGGGGCTAGGGTTTACGATTTAGGGTTCAGATGATCTTGAAAGCTGCTCCGGGCAGCCACGGATGATTGTGGACCCCGGGTCCCAAAGTAAGTACATGTGAGCTATCCTCTAAACTCCTAGTTTACTCCTTAATAGCCCCTATGATACTCCCCTTCATAATCCCCTACATGACCCCTTTGAGGAATTTAGACCGTAGCTCATGTGTAAACCTGAATCTCAGGGAGTCTATGGCAAGTACGATAAGACTGGTCAGGACCATGTTACCGAACTGCCCAAATTAGAACAATTAGAAGACTACACGAAAGACCTGTTGGCGTGAGCTCAGGTCAGGGCCCAATCATGTGCCCAGAAGTGAAACAATCCATGTTCAACAGTCGTACGAAGATCTGAGCGGCCTATTAGCTGTAGTCTAATGGACCCGTTTTTGCTCGGGCAGCCGCTTTTGCGTCAAGTTTCGGGGAATTATGCAGGTACCCCAAGTGTTCGGGCTACCCGCTATAATGTCAAGTTGTCAACAATTTTATAGGTTTGAAGGCATAAAAGATACTAATCCTAATGCTAATACTCGTACTAATACTACCAACACTTCTACCATGAGGATTCAGCTCAGACCCTCAAACAATTCTGATTCAGGATCCACTCAATTGTTTGGGGGGGTCCCCCATACTAAAGAGGGTCCAACATTGAAAACTCCAGTATCCCTGCACCCCTATAGGAGTCCCCTATATACTCCCTTATGTAACCAACTTTAAGGAGTTTAGACTATAGGTACCTATAGGAGAGCTCCCCTTCTTGCCGGATCAAGCTCCAGCTGTCCGCATACGTCTTTATTAGGCTGCTCATGCACGCCCAAACCCTAAACCCTATTAAACAGACCACATAACGATGAAATGTCCCATCATTACGGTCTTCATTCACGCCAAGACCAAAATCCCCATTTTGGATACCAAACCCTGCGGTTTAGGGTTTCGGGGTTTAGGGCATAAGTCACATGAATTTACGAGAGCAACTACACATGTATTGAATACTGACTCTCAGGACAAGTCTTGTGACGGATTCCTCTGAAACCCAAGGCTCCAATGCAATTCCTTTCGCTTTGCCGTTGGGTTTCGGGTTTGGAGTTTTAAGCCTATAGTGTCATGGTGCAAGCCCCATACTCAACTGCTCTAAGTAAGGGAACTGCAACATATTCACTCGTCCCATGGAGTGGCAACTTAGATCAACCAACGCAACTCGCCCATTGATCCACCAGCTATACACCTACGCGCTTTATAAGTCCTGAATCGCAATTCCATACCTGTGCTTTTGGGCGGGATGCGCCCCAATGTTGAAATTTTCTTTCGGACCGCAGGACTTTAACATGAATCCCTCACCGCTAATCCCTAAACCCTACCCGTAACCCCACCTGCAAACATGGTAAGCACCCCTTAACCTGCAAATCTGTAGGTGATTGGGGGCTACAAGTACCTACTTTGAGGTAGCCTGCAGTTAGGTAATATATTGTATCCCCTAGACACCACGAGAGCACCATGGTAGCCATTTACAATTAAGCGCCCCGCTGTGTATATAGGAAATCTTGCGTCATCTAACATACTCAAGACGTTCAACCCTCAAACCTAATCCCTAACACCTAAACCTTAAAATCTGAAACCCAAACTCTAAACCCTCCTAAAACCTAAGACCTCAACCGAGTGGTGCAAAACTTCCTGACTCTGACCCCTGAACCCTGATTTGCGCAACTGAGTAGCAACCCCAGGACACCGCAAAGCACTGTAGGGCCTATAGGCTTTAGGGCTTAAGGTTCGGGGTTTAATGTTATAAACCCCCTCCCCCTAATGGGGATCATAATCAGGATCCTAATATTCAGGCCCTTAAAAAGAGGGGGGTTACTAATCAGGGGTCTACCCTAAACGCTAAACCCTAGATCCCCACATTAGGGTTCATGGTTCAACACATTGCCAATATCATCCTAAGGTCTGTTTGAGGTACCCTATACCCGGTTTAGGAAATTTAGGGTTTAGGGTTTAGGGATCTAGGACCATGACCTTGGTAGTTGTTGGGCTTCCCTGATTATTTCATCCTCTAAGCACTAGATAAGCCCAGTTTGCATTTCGTGTGCGTGTCCTTTTCCACTTGGTATTGCATTGTTGGGGCTATATCTCGAAACCCCAAAAAACTAGACCTTTAGGCCACGAAATTACAGCACGCTAGATGCACCTGGTCCAGGGCGTCAATGCCAAGGAGTCCAAAGCACCGAAGAAGGAATCTGAGTGGGTTTAGAGTTTCGGATTTAAGGTCGAGGGTTTAAAGCTTGAAAAGTTTGGGGTGTCAGGATATGTAGGATTTTGGGGAGTAGATCTGGGGGGGGCTCCGGGTTTGGAGTGTAGGGGTTTAGGATGTAGAGTTCTAGGTTTACAAACTACGATTTCGAATTTTGGGCTAGCCTCTAGGGGCTAGTTAGAGTTATGGCCCTCCTGGACACCAAAAGGAGAACGCTACATATTTAGAACGCAAAAAGGGCCCAGACCAAAAACACTACCGGAGGGCCCTATATGATTACCAACATCAATTTGACGTCGATTTTTTCAGGTACCCTTTACTCCTTTACCAATTCGGAGAGGAATTGGAGCCACAAAAGGGTTAGATCCCTATTAAACCCTGCATAAACACACTTTTCATGGCATTTTCCACTTGATTTTCCATATATGGATCAGGTACTTTAGTCTTCTATAGTACCGGATAAGGAGCTTATCAAAATAGGGTACACTCAAGCAACTGGGATGGGATTACACGGGGATTGCAGGGTGCTCATGGAGGCTCGAATGAGAGTGACTTTCAAAAACTCCATGATTCGGAGCTGGCCACTATCAACTTGAGATTTGAAGCGTGGATCTAAATCCAGGCTTGGAGCTTGAGAGATTCGCGCTTGGGGATTTCGGACCTTTCTTGGGGTACTGCTGCCACTGCAAGATCATTCTTGGGGTTGAGGGTTGATAGGGTTCAGAGTATATCCGTAAGATGCAAAGCTAAATTCAAACTCTTTGCCCACGACCGTGAACACTGTATCATCCACAAACGCCCCTCTGATTTGCGAGGAAACACTGCCGACGCAGAACCGGAAGAGAATATCAACCCTTAAACCCTTAAACCCTAAACCCTAATCCCTAAACCCTAAACCACTTCCGGAGCACTGTTTGCTTAGCTGTAAAGTAACCCCATTGGCCTAGGGTAGCGACAGCGTACGTGCCCTCTAGTCAGTTCGGAAAGGTTGTTTAAAGTCCTAGTATCCCCCTTAATAATTCCTATAGTAGTTCCCTATTCCCTATATACTCCCCTATATAACCCCCTTTAAGGAGTTTAGACCCTAAACCCTAAACCCTATAGACCCGTATATAAATCTATATAATCCCTATATACCCTCATATAATGCCCTAAATGACCCCCTTTAAGGAGTTTAAACTATAGCTCACATAAAGCTGTATGTATTTGGGTTCACGGCTGAGCCTTGGCTTAGGGTTCAGGGTATGGACGAAATTCCACACCAGAAAGTGGTTTAGGGTTTAGGGTTCAAGGTTTAGGGTTCAAGGTTCAAGGTTTAGGGTTTAGCGTTTAGGGCTGGATCTGGGACCAAAGGCTTGAATTCATGACGCCCAGGTTCCTCCACTCCTCGCTACAGAAACTAGACCCACTGCGTAGCACCCCGAGGCTACTACTGGGCTAGGAAACCCTTTTGTAAGGCTACAATGGGGGTATAAGTGGCTGATCAGGCGGATATGATCTATAAGTTCACCTAACTCGAGGTCCCTTCAAAGCAGTAAAACACCGCAATTCGATCTTCTCCAAACTCCGGACTTAAGGCCTCCTACATCTACAATGCACCCATATCCATTTCCCTGGTCGGCGGGCCGTCCAAGTCAAGAGACACGGGCTCACCTCTGCAAAGGATGGTGTTGTTCAAAGCCAGCCGTGCTCTTTTACATCCTCTTTTGGGATCCTGGAATGAGGAGGTTGCTACTTCGTGGCAGCACAAGGGGCCTTTGAGCTTCAGCACTCAGACAAAGAACTAAAAAATGAGGACAACGCAAAGGCATAAAAGTTTATATTCCTAGCTTCTACCGCTTTACGATGAATCCCAACGACAACTGCTACATTTCTCCCAATATCACCCTAGAAGCCCATGTGCCTATATATTGGGTTCCTGTCCTTAAGTCCCTATATGGGTGGTGTTCAAACGTCAAGTTCCTAAATTCGGTCGCGGCGCGCATCCTCGTGGGGGGCCGCCTTCTCTCCAAAACAAAAATTCACCTCTAATGAAACAGCTCTCACACAAGGATGATACTGCTCAATCCCCACGGTCGCATGGGTTTCGTACTAGCGCACATCTAGAAAGCAATACAGCGAAGGGCTGCGGCTAAGAGAAAAGTTGCGGCTGTATGGTTCTATTTTTACGACCTACAAGGCAAGTCCATCAAACTTTACAAGTACTTCTCGAGATGGCATCCTTACTCGG
>CAJNIZ010009281.1:0-13574 GCA_905231905.1 Symbiodinium pilosum
ACATGATTATCTCAACCGTTTGCACTGCTTAGGTCACTAGGACCATATGGGGAATCTGGAACCATACAGTTGATATCTACTGTCCTCCTGTATCGATCATCACCATGCACGGTTAGCATAGCACTGCATTGCTTTACAATTGTGCTGCCGCTATTTCCCTGCTTAAGAAGGTTCTCCCTGAAAAGGATTAACTCGAGATAAGTAAGGGGGAACGTCAGGGGGGATAGTATAGGGCCATGAGGTTGAGAGTTTAGAGCTCGAAGGTCTAGAGGCTGCCCAGTACATACTTTACAGGGCCCGTCGTGGGGCTCTTAAAATCCCACCAAAATCCCACCCTAAACCCCACACCCTAAACCCGGGCCTATTCTCATGCCCCACGGTTTGGCTTGGAGATAGGTACGTCGTGATTGTCCGGAGCCCAGAAATGGCCTGCTATGTAAGCTCACACCATAGACACTCAAGTCGAAAGTCAAAACATGTCAAAACCCCAGCACATGGATATAAAGACCCCGAACCCTTCTTCCCGGTCGCTTACTTGGAGGGTCAGCTAGACGTAGTAAGTAGCTTAATAATTTGGATTATAGGGGTTATGAACCTGCTTACTAAGTCCCCCTGACCCACCAAGTAGTACGAGATGGGGCAATGGATTACAAGGAATATTCGCCCCCTAAACCCTAAACCCTAAATCCTAAACCCTAAACCCTAAATCCATATATAAGGGCCATGCCTCCTTCCCAAATAAAACACCACATAAAAAGGGGCCCCCACACACCCTGGACTGCTGCGATCTTAAAGTCACTCTTTACCTTCTATATAAACACCCTAAATCCGAAACCTTAAACCCTAAAACCCTAAAGCCTAAACCCTAAATCTCTAAACCTACTGAGCACCGTGTAGCCTCATGTTCCCCCCGCCCCCAGCAGACACAAAAAAGGCACCGACTACTGAAGCTCCTGGGGCCGGCCCCCTTGATTCCTGGGAAGGGTTAGGATTTAAGGTTTATTATTACGTTTTGGTTCAGGGTCTGGGGCTTAAGGTTTAGAATTTTTTTCACGGCCTAGGATATCTTGGCTTAGGGTTTAGGATTTTGTTGACTTGTGATTTGAGATTCTGGCTTGGGGTTCAGGACTTTTGGTTCGAGATTCCCTGTTTAGAGTTTCTTTGGGTTTAGCTTAGATCTTTGTGGTTCAGGGTTTTAGATTTTTTTGTCGCATGTTTGGTTGGGGTCTGGGATTTGGGCTTAGGGTTCAGGATGTCAGATTGAGGTTCTAAGGTATATGGGGCCGTATGGGGGTGAATAGGGCTATATGGGGGATAAATGGGGAACTGTTCTTCGTCTTGTTTCCGGTCATATATGGGATGTAGCCCTAAGAATGGAGAGTCAAAGAAAGAGAGCATGGAAGATGAAAGAGAAACTTGGATTGTATAGAGGTTTTTGGTGAATTAGGTTAGGGTGGACTGTCCAGAAATTAGAGGTGTTTTTTGAGACTTCCTAATGTAAGGATTGTAAAAGTCCGGGCTGTATAAGTGATACCCTAGTTTTAGATTTTAGATCCTCCACTTATGGTCCCCCTTAAGTAGATATAATATGGCTTTGGCTATATTATAACAAGATCCTCATATACTCCATATTCTATCTACTGAACGGGGACTATAATTACAGAGTGCATAGGGTTCAGGCGCGGGATCGTATACGAGCATAGATATATATATATATGTATATATATAATATGCATAAGCTTTAGGGTTACGGGTTTAGGGATTCAGCAAGGCTAGGTTTGGGAGAAGTATGTGCGCTGGTCGGAGTACTGTATGGATCCGAAGTCTGGGCTTGGGTAGTCCAGATCCCCTTTATCAATCAGTGGCATAAACCATTTTGAGGCACAGCTTCCATTTCACTCTTCATTTTCCGCTGCCGAACGCGGCTACAGTTTGGGGTCAGATTGAAAGGTTACGTAGGGTTTAAGGAGCCTAAACTCTATAAACCCTAAACCCTTATAATGAGGCGCTGGGTGCGAAAAGCCATCCAGACTACAGTATCCACCGTGAGAAAGAAGACTGGGGTATCTGCTAAGGAACTTAAACTAGTTCACCATAATATGGGTATGTAGCGTTTAGAGCTCAGGGCTTAGGATCCAAGACACGGCTAATGTGTAGGATCTATTTGGACCCTGAAGGTCCTTCCCTTTTGGGGTTCTCTCCTATACGGTTTTGTGAAGTATGCAAAAATAGGACACGGAGGGCCCCTAGGGCTTGTTTAGGGTTTAGGGTTTAGGGTTGTGGTTAGTAGGTAGGGTTGAGGGTTTGGAGTCTCAATCATCTTCGGGAGTGCCACAGAGCTCCAATCGCACATTGCGGCACTGGTCAAAGTTTGGGGGTGGAGGGCTCATGTGTTGTCCTGCTACTATTATACTGTCCCCCCTGCTGCGGTTGCTGGCAGGAATTGAGCCTGCCCCCCCAACTACACCGAACAGCCATGCTTCCGAAGGTTGCAGGTGCATAGTTTTTTCCGTTGACAAGGATATTGCCAAAACCGTATACAGCGGAGACTTACATTGAAATTTATGATCCGTCTTTCACATCCATAGCATCTTCACCTTCAGCACCATGGCGCTAAGTCGACCGATCATCTCTGCAAAACTTCCACAAACGCGCAGAGGACTTTCTGGCCCGCGTTCCCCCAAAAGTGGTGCAACAAAGCCCCCAAACTCTGAACTGCTAACCCCACACCCTCAGCATTACTAAAACCTTGCCCGCTAAACCCTAGACACTAAACCCTATACAAATCCTATATAGACCATGTACAACCCATATATAACACCAACATTTTGGGAAGAACAACAACATCAACCCTATAGCCCAATGCCGGCCTCAAGCAGCTCATTCTGCCGGCGCTCCAAGTCCTCCAGAAGGGTTTCAAGGTTTAGGGTTTAGGGTTTAGGGTTTAGTAAGTTTGTACCCTTAATGTTTGTAACCCCAGGCTTTGGGTCCCAGATCCCCCTTACTAAGGGCCATATTCCATAGTTTAGGCCCCAAAACCCAAGGGTACAAACCCTAAGGGTACAAAGGACAACTCCCTGAGGTTTAGGGTAAAACTCTTTTCAGAGCGGGGCCCTTCTAAAAAGGTAGGCCCTCAGATGGTCCCTTGAAAAGGAACTGTACGATATGTATGGTTTTTGGGTATATGGTTTATTGGGAATATGGTTTATATAGGGCTTATACAATAAATAGGTTTTAGGGTATAGGGTTTAGGCATGTAAGGATTAAGGATTAGGGTATCTCAAAAATTAGACCCTAAATCCTAAACCCCTAATATAGGATTTAGGGTTTAGGGCCTATAAACCTATGTCATGTTGAGAACTGCCCACACAAGGACAGAATCTAGGATTCTGAGTGTTGATGATCTATCTATCGTAGGGGCGCAAATAATTGCCAATATCATGTTGAGGTCTATTTGAAGTAATCTAAGCTACAACCATAAATTATTTTTAGGACCTTAATACTGAACCGTAAATCCTAATTAGTACTTGGATCTATCTAGAGCTCTACTTTATGCAGGTGTATGGGGGCTAATAATTATGGTGTCGGCTTTGCGGCATGAACGTCTCGCTGTAGTTCAGCCCATCTTCTCACAGAGGAAGAAAAAGGACCGGTTTAGGGTTTAGGGCCAAGAAGGAAGCCCATACGCCCCAAAGCATAAAGGCTCTCGAGCTTGGTACTCTGCTGTAATCAGTCTCTGGTCCACTTCCTAAGTCTATACACTCCAGGACTCCAAGTACCCTTAAGTAGGTAACCTCCATAACACCCACAGCTCAACGACCTCAGCAGTCGCTGACCGGCCAGCTCTCCGTAGAAGGCCCAATGTAGGTAGTATTCATACTGACAGCAAGCCCTAAACCCCGGGGCCCCTGTAACCCTACCCCATATCCTGTTTAAAGGCACCCCTTATTTACCTCGCGCTGACCCAAGAGGGGCAGGGCTTGGGGCTAAAGGTGAGGGTTCAGGGTTGAGGAGCCTTTTAAATCAAGGGCCGTCCCGAGAGGACCCAGAACTCGGAAGAAGTCCCTGGAGCCACAAAGTAGGTAACAACATTGCCAAAAGTAATATACATAAGTACTAACTAAAGCCAGTACTAGGTAGAACCTACAGAACGAGATCTTCCCCCCCGAACCTTCATGTTCCCATAACTGAAGCCACCATGACCCTCTAAGCATGTTCTCCTCGATGTCTGGCGGCGTACCCAAACTGGGAGACCTCGGTGCCCAGAGCTCAGGTGATGGTTTAGGGTTTAGGGGTTTCGGGTTTAGAGTTTCGGGGTTTAGGGGCTTAGGGTTTAGGGCTTAGGGGTTTAGGGTCTAGGTTTAGGGTTTAGGGGTTTAGGGGTTCAGGGGTTTATAGGGCTTGGGGGTTTAGGGGGCTCTGCAAAAGGGCGCCGGGTAGGGCGCTGAACCCCAACATGAGGGGCACATACTGGCTGGCTATTTAGGGAACCCTATGATTTACGGTGTATACCCATTATGGTAACTTAATTTAAGTTCCGTAACAGCAAGCTAACCCCAATACATGTAACCTATTATCATATAGTGGTTTCCATTTTCTTTTCCATTATCCAAATAATAATACTCCAAACCGAAACCACAAACCCTAAGCCCTAAACCCAGCACCCCATTGCATAAGCTGTTGCTATAGATTTTTTGGGTGGCCAGGTAAGGCATGGTTTCTGCTGAGGGTTGTTCTGCAGCCCTGCCAATTGAGCCAGAAGGCTCTAGGAACCAGCCCTTACCCCTAAACCCTCCTTAACCTGTTAGGGGGCGGCTAGAATTGACTTGGGGCTTGGGGTTAAAGGTTTAGGGTTGGGGAAGCACTCGCACCCGCTGTCAAACACAAAGAAATCATGCCCACAAGCGAGCCCTGAAGCCCCAACCCTACCTCCATACCCTAAACCCTGAACCCTAAACCCTATCTCTATGAGGTCAAAGGTAAAACCGAGTTCAAAGTCTCAGGGCTCCACGAGTCGTCGGCGGCTGGGCGAAATGCCTGCACTTAGAGGCCCCATAATAGGATTTAGGGTTTATAATTTGGGGTTTAGGGTTTAGGGTTCAGGGTTTATAACCTAGGGATTAGGGTTTAGGGTTTATAATCAGAAGGTAGACCTGATTGATAAACTCCTTCCCTTAGTAGGGATTATAGTAAGGATCCTAATATTGAGGCCCTGAAAAAGAAGGGATGTATTAATCGTGGGCCTACATTATCCCAGAAGTACTCCTGGCAAGGCAGGATTCTGGACAAAGCTTGATGGGCTGTTAGATTTTCCTTCCCTGACTGCAGTAATCATATAGGGATAATACAAGAAAATGGGAACTACTGTATGGGTATAGGGTTCAGGGTTATACAGGGATATTAAATGGTAGCAATAGTTGCAGTACGTAGCAGTTTCAGGATAAAATGTCCGGAAATGCCTGATTTTTCATTCTTAGGGTGGGTGCTCTCGGCCGGTGGAGGCAGTTGCTGCGTAAACAGCCCTATGCCCAGAGCAACCCCGGCCACATTCAATCCCGAAACCATATCCGCCTGGCCCCCACACCTTTTCCAACTTCTAAAAGGGCAGATGTCCTAGGAGGACCCACCCCACCCTGCTAATTCGTATAATCCTTATTATCCTTTATAGCTGCTTGTACTCGGGGGGGTGGTCCACCTAGCAAATGTCCTTCAATTAGTGCCCCTAGGCAGGACTCTGCTGGGTTTGGGACTTGGGGTATAGGATGTCTATAGGGCTTAGGGGTGGTATTTACTCGGGCCCGGTAGAGACTACCCGCGTCATTCAGAGGGTCCAAGTACATGCTAAATCCTGGAACCCTAAATCCTGGAACCCTTAACCCTAAGCCATGAACCCTAACCCTAAACCTGAATCCTCGCCTGGCTCAAGGAAATCATGGTCTCGGAGAGCAACGCCCATGACGAGGGCCTTGGGGCTTTCATCTAGAGGCAGGGGCATGCTTTTAGAGGATTGGGCATCCAGGGGGGAATGCAGATTGGGGGGCCGGCACGATACAGAGTAGACCTTCACTTATGTGAACCATTGTTGTGGATTCGAGCATGGGGGGGGCACTTTACAGATTAGAGTGGTCATCAAGATTTGAAAACTAACCTGTGACCCCAAACAACCAATAGCTTAGTAGTACGTACCCGCGAACTAGTGAGTACACGGCATAATTAACTGATCCAGTGCTAGGCACTGAGTTACAGGAAGCGCAACTATATCACTGGCCAAGTGAAAATACTTTGCTCGCTTCGAACCAAGGCTTTTTCCGGGGTAGTTGTCCACGTAACCCGAGATTTGGGTCGTTTTTGAAAGGATATATCTTGGGCTCCATGTTTGAGCAAGCCCCAAATCTCAAGTGCCAAAATTTCAGGAGTATATTGAAACAGCATACAAGATCCCTTCATTGAAGTGTCCACCAGTATTCTGGAGGCTTGCAAACCTGAACTGCCACGCTTGTACCTTTCACACCTCTAAACCTTAAATTCCCAAGACCTAAACCTGTAAGTTTGTTTCCTAAAACTGAGCGGCTCACGTGAAAACCAAGCGCAGCGAGGGCAGCCGTAACGAGGTATGGAAACGGTGGCCTCCCAAAGTCCACATGGGAGGTTCTCCAAATTTAGGGGTATCTTTTTCGGGTGCGCGAATCTCAAGGATTGTAGTACCCTAAGGGTCCAAGGACCCAAATAATAGGCTTTTTAGGGCACAAATACCATTAATATTGTGGTATTTTGGCCCTAAAACCCTATTATTTGGGTCCTTGGACCCTTAGGGGTAGTTGGGGTCTATATCCGGGTCCCCTATTTTGGGGGAACCAACCTGTTGCTACACTGTAGGGGCTACTTCGGAGGACCCTTTGGCCTAGGGATTTAAAACGTTTGTCGAGGGTTCGGGGTTTGGGATTAGGATTCAGGTTAACGACCAAGAAAAACAGGGGTTTTCTGGGTACTCCATACCCAAAGTGAGTACATGGCAAGAATCATATCATAGCCATAAACCCTAAGCCCTAAGCCCTAAGCTAAACCCCTAAACCCTAAACCCTCTTTTTGAGCGAGTTGGGGTAACCAACATCTCCTTTTAAGGACCTAGTCATCAACCAGTCTGGCAGCCAACACAAACGCTCAGGGTTCAGGTAACCAACTAGTCTACACATGCAAGCCCAAAGCACCGAGATAGAAACCCAGTTGGGACCAATCTACATCCTATTCAAATACCTGCATCCGTAGGAAAAGGCGACACAAGCCCTGAGTGTCCAAGTGCTCCAATATTAAGGCTTTAGGGTACCTAAGACCCTAGTATTTGGGCACTTGGACCCTTAGGGAAGTGTTTCATATCCTTGTTTGCGAGAGTCTGCAAGTTGCTGATCAAGGCTTGCTTCTTGTCGCGTTGCTCTTCCCAATGCCCTCACCCTCGGAAGAAAGATCGATCCTTTTGCAAGTGTATAGGGCAACCTATACTTTGGATACTGCCCCCACCCAGTGACAGTCTATATTAGCGGATAAGGGCTAAACTTAACCATATTACAATTATTATCCAACTGGCACCGAGGGGGGGCAGTATCCAACCTATACTCATCATTGACCCACTTTTCTGGTTCCTTTTCGACTGCGGGATTATCGGTGCCTGACGCAGCCCCGCCGAGGGGCTTCCATTTCCCAATTGGTTCATGTAGCTATATAGTGCATAATTACTTGAGACCCAAAGGAGTTCCCATATAACTACTTTAGGGCGCAAGTATATACTATATAGCTACGTGGACCCTCCGGGCTTCGCATCATCCAAAAACTGGACGCCCAGGGCTTAAGGTTTCAGACTTATGGCTACAAAACTACCTACGCTTCCCTCACACACGTCTTGCCGCGGGACCCATTTAGGGTCCCAGGTCTGTTGCAGCATAAAGTCTTAGGACGATTTGGAGCCCAGAGCTGTTTTCCATGGTTGAGTGCAGTTCATATGTAATTCGACAAAGAAACCAGCAATCCGTACTCCAAACCCTATGGTGTAGACCCCTGACTAATAAACCCCCTCCTTTCAAGGGCCTTAATATTAGGATCCCTATTATAATCCCTATTAATTAAGGGGAGAGGGTCTATTCATCACGGGTCTGGGTTACACCCCAAAAGCCTGAATCTGCCCTGCCCTGCACCATCAAAACGCTTAACGCCCAACCCCTTAACCATGCCCCCGCCCCCAGCCCAATGAAGTAAGGCGTCTAATGCAAAAGGAAACAAAGAAGCAGGCAGAGCCTGAAGCGGTCAATTGCCGTTGCAACGTGAGGACCTGGTCAGTATCAGCATCTGAGCTGAAGTCTAAACTCCTAGTATCCCCCTTAGTAGGCCCTATAATGCTTCCCTCGAAAATCCCCATTTAAGGCGTTTAGACTATAGCTCCATCTGGTTTTCGTCTCGGGGCGGGAGGGGGGGGTTGTTTGGGGGACAACGCTTTACTTGCTAGGCCAGAAACTCTAGACTTAAAGCTTACACTCTAAGCCCGGAGCACTAAACCCTAATCTATAAGTATAAAGTAGAAGCCAAACACCATCGAGATGACTCTAGACTCAAATTCCATAGGCTCTAAACTCCACCCTACACCCTAAAAACCCAAAACCCAAAACCCTATACCTTAAACCCTTAACCCTAAACCCTATACCCTAAACCCTATACCCTAAACCCTAAACCCTAAGCCCTAAACCCTAAGCCCTAAACCCTAATGAAAGTCTATAAGCCCCCAATCCTCAACCTTAAGTCCTGCATCCAAAGGCCTGAACCCTAAACTCTCAGCCCCTGAGCTCACAAAACTTGAAACCCAAAGTCCTTACTGGGTTTAGGGTTTAGGGTTCAGGGTTTAGGGCCTAGGGATTAGGGTTTAGGAATTAGGGAACCTAATCCCAAATCCATGAAGAAGCGTAGTTGCTGAGACCCCGGCGCCAGCTCCACCTGTCTCCTGCCAGGCAAAAAACCACTTGGGTTTAGGGTGTAAGGATTACCTGTAACCCCGTTTACCGACAGTTTAATAGTAATTACCCCTTATAGGGCTTAGGGTTTCCTACCCACAGGCTGCAGATACGGATCTATTGGGTCGTCAAGACTAAGGCCCCTTGTTGGAATTTGGATCCCTTGTATAATGCGACCCCTAAGCTTCAGGGTACCGAAAAAAGGAACCGCAACTGTGAACAAACCATATAACACAGGAAAGCCTTGCGGCCCAAAGTGCCTCCTCTATAGGTACCTCGCGCCCCAGGACAATATAGACTATGTAGCAAATAGTACGTGGTCACATGGACCCTTTCAGTTTCAGGGGTCCTTGAAAGGTCTTCTGCTTTGAGGAGTTTATGCATGAAGGGTATACTCTATAAATACATATGTACAGAGTTGTAGGGTAGAGGCCTGACAACTTTGGAATGTCGTCGCCTCGTAATCTTGGCATAACCTTGGGCCCTCCTTCCCCAAAAATGATGAGCATCCTGGTCGACCCAGCCATGAGTGCGCGCTTTTGGCGACTGATGAACCCCTTATGAGAGCCTATTCGCTACTTCCACCCCGTGATCCTTATGCAACCTGCCACATCCTATTTTAACACCTCCCGTCAGATTCTATATCCCGAGCGCTGAAATCCTGAACCCTAAGCTGCCCCGCGAAACCCCCGGCTGACAGTATGGCAACACATCGTCTCCTCGCTAACAACGGTCGAGGCGATGGTAACTTCGCCTCGCAAAAAACGGCTTTGCCCTGAGGGTCCAAGTACCCAATATTTAGGTACTTGGGATTTGGGTAATAGTAATTATAGTACAGGTTTTCGGGAAGTATATAATTATTGGGTACTTGGACCCTTATAGGGTTGGAAACCCTGAACCCTTAAACATGGATTGTGTAGCGGTTATGTGGGGCATATTGTTCATAATGCGAGGATTTCGGTAACCCCGATTAAGTGGAGGATCAGGAATTGTATCTATCAATGGTAAGCTGATTTGGCGACACAAGCCCTAGATTAGGAGCCCATTAAACATCCTATGGTAACCGCAGGGTCCCAAATCCAGGGTTAGGGTTACGAAGCCCGTGCAAGAAAGTCACGCCAGGTGAGGGTCTGGATTGCGTGAAACATATGGACATCTTCAGGGTGCTACTGTCTAGGCAGAATTTTGTCCTGCAACTACGTCCGGGTGGTTAGTAGGGCTAAGGGAATATGATCCCAAAGGTCCCCATATAATGCATTCCCAAACTCCTCACTAACCCCCAGTAAGGCTATTACAAACCTACTTGCAATCGAATACGAGTTTTGGGGATGGGCGTCTATACAGGTCGCAGACATCTCGAATCTAGACCTTCTTCCGGTTCAACCATGCTGAACCTAACATCCTATGACCTAAACCCAAACCCGTCACCCTCAACCTACACTGTAGACCTTAAACCCTAAATCCTACAGCCTGGGGTTTCTTTCTCCAACCCAAGTATGGATATAATCCCTGGCCTCAAGTTGGCATACCTTCCTAAATGCCAGAGTTCACGTAACTTCCTAAGCGCAAGGTTTCAAGAAGATCTTGGTAACCCTATCCGCTGGCTTTGAGGCTTAGGGGTTTAGGATAGCATGAGGGTCCTATGACTATCGTATGAGAAGGTCTTCGTAACCCCAACTCCAAAATCAACTTTATAGGGATAGTGGGGAATCAAATGGAAAAGAAGGTTGGAACTTACATGGAAGCCAGGCTTACATTTACATGGGGGTCTCTGGGGATGGCGGAGCTTTGGTAACCCCAGCCAGAGTGAGGACCCCTTGATGATCACATGACTCTTCTAGGATGACCTCAACAACTAAATCTTAACACTGAGGCAGGCATCGTTCTCACGTCAGGACATCTGGATCCAGGCAGCGGTAGCACTTGGAATCATAGATTACCCTAAACCTCTAAACCCTAAAACTCCTAAACCCTAACCCTAAACCCTAAAACCCCTTATGTAAACGCACTCCCGCTTTGAGGGGGCGCATCGCTCACATATCCCCGGATTCCAAGCTTGCCTGTGTGATCTGCAGCTGGAGCGCGAGCCTTGGCCAGTCTTCTGGTGCAAGGGTTTAGGTAGTTTAGACTGTTAAGGGCTTATGGTAAGGTTAACTCGATGGGCAGCCAGCCGCAAAGCCTCCATGCCGGAGATGCTTAAGCCGCTGAAGGCAACAGAACACAGAAAGCACAGTGTAAGCAGTCCGACAGCTACGAGATTTGCTACCCATGGAGGGTCGAACCTCTGAATTCATAAGACTAGCTTTGAAAGGTCATTAGCCCTTATGTGTACCGACTGAAAGGCACAATATGGAGCACTGCGAAACGAGCAAGGAAGAACAGACTGCAAGACCACAGCCTCCCCGAGCATGGACAACAGCTGATTTCCAATCGCTTGACTTATGTCCAGCGAAAACCCAGATCTAGGGTACCAATGACTGATGTAGCAGAGTCTGGGGTGAAGCTTTCCGTCAGGGCCGGGTTTCAGGGCTCAGGACTTAGATTTCAGGGTTTAGTTGGAGTTCAGGGTTTAGAGGCATAGGGAATGTCGCTGCAGCATAGGCTTCTGGAGCACAAGTTGTAAGGCTTCTAGCGATCGGACTTCAGACCCGCAAAGCCCAGTTGCAAAAAAGCTGCAATCTGCCACTACCGTATCATTCGTAACCCAATGGATGTAAAGCATACCTACCCAGCTCCTATAAGAAACTTCTGCAACAGCAACAGTACACAATCATAGTCTTGTTGGTACCTTATAAAGGCCCCCCAAATTACTTATCAATACTTATGAATAGTCTGGTTGGTACTTTATGAAGGCCCCCCAAATTGCTTATGAATAGCTTCCCCTATACCACTATAGGTGACATCCTAATCCCACACTGCCACCTCATAGTCTTAACTGCTGAAGCACGGCACCCTCAGCTTCGACGAGGCAGGCTTCGGGTCTACAGGATTTTACGGTTCTTTGTGAAGCGTTCTGGAGTCTAAAGAGTTTAGGGCTTAAGGTTTAGTGTTTAGGATTTGGAGAATTTTGGCAGAATGGGGCCCAGGGACAGAAACCTATCCAAGGTGAGCACCCGTCGCCTCCCGTACCGGCCCATAACTTAGTGGATTGCCCTGGCACGGCTATTTATCAAACACCACCTCAACTTTAAAAACACAACCATCATGACTCTAAAGCATGCTTGAACCCTCAACCCTAGCACGCACATGTCCCTGCTACCCAGCTTGCACCTATGGCTCATTGATACTGAAAGGGGAGTGGGAATATGTAGAAAACATATAATATATGAGTTAGGTGGACCCCCCACCCAGTAATAGTGACTATAAGGGATAATAGGGATTATAATGGGGCCCTCTTATATTCCGATTATACCACTATTACAGGGAGGGGGGTCCTCCTAACATATTAGTCGGAATAGGTACAAGGATTCACTCCCCACTTCCCCTGAGGCTTGAAATGGCTGACATAAGGTCCACACCAGTTCCTTCACATCTTCCACAGACGGCCTGAGAGGCAGCAAAGCTCAGGAAACATACCTCCATCCTCCCTTTAGTACTCACTAGTATTACAATTACTATTAGTACCATTAGTTTTCTTGTCAATACTATAATTAATTGTTACTAGTAATCCCCTCCCCTATCTTTGAGGTTATATATTAGGGTGTATTTTTAGTTTAAGGTTCAGAGCACACGAAGTGTGACAGGAAAACGGCAATGGGCACGAGCACGCAAGAGGGATGGAAAAATTAGTGAATCTCTTCATGTATGAAACCATCATGCCATGTAGCGCCGGGTTCCAGTTACACCAATATTCCTAAGGCACGCAAAGTACCTTCAACCCAATGATAGAAGAGACATGACTACTACAACCCTAGTCCCTGGTCAGAGGTACAGTTCAGGTTGTAATATCTCAGGGGAGCAACTGCAGACCGTAGTCTTAACATCCCCCCAAACTAACATACAAGCCATGTAGCCCCAATTCCTGGGGACATAAGCCTTTGCATTGCCCCTTTCAGGGTACGTTTCAGACTCTTCTGGGGACTCCCAAATGGTTCCCCGATTTTTGGGAAACCCTAAACCCTAAGCTCTAAACCTTAACCCCTAATCCCTAATCCCATATGTTCATTGGGAAGCCCTCACTTCATCTTTCTGTGGCTGGGACGCCGCGGGAGAACCCCTGTGAGCAGGGAAAGTTTTTGTTTTTTTCTCATCCGCGTGCTTGTATGTTCTGAGTGTCTTTATGCTTTTTGTTATGCGTGTTTTTGCTTCATCTCCGCAACGCATTCGGAACAAACAACACGCCCTGGGCGTGTGTGTGTGTTTTGTTTTCTCCGCGTGCCTTGCGGAGCTTGCGCAAAAAACAGAGACTTTGTCAAACAATGTAAATTTGAATCTGTTTTTTACGATAGAATGCTAGACTTTCTGTAAAAAAACTATGTCAAACCTACATATGTCAAGCAAATCTCTGCCTTTCTCTAGAAACTACGCAACGCATGCGAGAAAAAAAAAAAAAAGCAGCCATGGGTGCGTTTTTGTTTTTTT
>CAJNIZ010009282.1:0-13364 GCA_905231905.1 Symbiodinium pilosum
TCTATGTTTCCCGCGCCGTAGCCCATTTGCAGGGCGTCGTTTTGGGGCCCGAAAATCACACGAAAACCGGCTTCGTGCCGAGGTGCCTCCACAGTAAGCACCCTTCCAGCCCTTGAAGCCCCCTGCAAGCCCCTCTTGCCCTTCAAAGTTGAAGCCTTTCAAGCTTTGAAGCCCCCCCTTCAAGAGCTTCAAGGGCTTCCTCCCTCAAGTCCCGCCCTTGAGGCCCCTAAAATTTAAGACTTTTCGCTGACCCCCATCTCTCTCTTCTAAGCTGCTTCTTAAACCCTTCAAGGGCTTGAAGCGCTTGAAGGGCTTCGAGGCAAAAAAAACGAAGGTTCAAGCTCTTGAAGAGGGGCTTCGAAGAGGGCTTTCGAAGTCTTCAGCGCCAAAGCTTCTTCGTGAAGGGTCTCGGATCCTTCCTGCAACCTCCATTAGGATTGAGTTTAGGACGGCCATGACCAATAAGTCAAAACATCAGACATCTTTGCTCGTAGTCGTTCTGGCGTGGTCCTCTGTTGCTCATGAGCATTCTTTGCCGGCTGCTGTCGGTTGTGTCAGTTTGAGGTACCGTATGCCGTGCCAGCCGCGTTTCGAGACAAGCTTGTAAGTTTCTCTGGCTTACAGTGTCTGCGCAAGAGCTGTCTGACAGAGTAGCTCGCACCATTCAGAGAATGCGTAGCTCAAACAGACACTGTCAATGAAGCAGACAAGCGAAAGAAAAAAAGAAAAAGAAAAATAGCAAAACTCCATCGAAAAAGTTTCAGTAACAAGACAACTTGGAAGCCACCGTGATTAATCCATGCCGTGTGCACTGCGAAACATCTTGATACGAACCATGGCGTCCAACAGAGTCGATGGTCACCTGCTGGTCCGATTGGAGAGTGCAATGGGTGATGGTTGTCACTGAGAGCTTAGCTGTTAAGAATTCTAGAAATCCATGAGGTGACCTGAAGTGATCTTTTTCTGACTCCTGCTGATCCATTAATTCCGATAGCTAGTAGGATTTTGTAGTAAAGGTTTTGGACCAGTCAGAGAGTCAGCTTTTTAGAAGCGTTTCGGCGTTCCATTTCTGCCTTGTACTTGTATTTTCCCGGAAATTTGGCTCTTCGTGGCTCTTCTGTCTGCGACGCTTGAATTGTGTGATAGCATTGTTGGGTGGGAAGCTACAAAATTCGAAGGTCCCAAGCTGAACTTTAATTACTCACACTCAGAGCTGAAGAGTAGAAGACTGCTCCTGTAACTCTTGCTTGATGGTGTCGGTGTTTGATTTTTTTTGTTTGGGAAAATTGCGTGGTAGGTTGCTGCCAAAGTGTTTTTTTTTTGCGGTCGGTCTTGTATTCGCCTGAATGTTGTCTGATAAATAGATTGGCAAAATTGGTGAGCCTGTTTCCATTGCCTAACACGGCCAGACTGAGGTGTACGTGTTAAGTGGTTGCGTTGATTGACGTCCTTTTCTTGCCGTTAGTATTTCTTTAGGTTGTCACTTGACATTGGAAGAGCTTGTTTCTCTGGTCTTGCAAGTCAGATGGTTTCCAATTACAAGATGTACTGTTTTTTTTTTTGACCTTGTTGAGTTGGAACCCCGTTGTCAATGTGTTCTTCTTGGACTTTTTGAGTAAGCTTGAAGACATTGACCATGCTTTTTGTCCTGGCTTCTATTGGATTACTGTCGTGGTTGCCTGTTTGAATATCTTGTGGTTGGTTGAGAAAGACACGCCAGATTGATTGGTGCGTGATTGCTTGCTCGGTTGTCCTCTCACCTTGGCAGAGCATGAGTGACATTGATTTTGTGATAATTGAACTTGCAGAATGTTTTAAAGTGCAAAGAATTTTGGAGTGATCAGCATGGTTGCTCTCATTTTTTGAGTTCTATCGCAGTCCTGTGGACTTGAAATGTAGTGTCTGTTTAGTTTGTTGTGAACATTGAGCTTGTTGTGAGAACTGAGTGCTGTTGTTTGTTATTGAGTCAACGCAACACCAGCGACAACACACGCGCAATCTGCTCAACTTCCATGCTTACACCATCAACATTCAAAAATAGTCTCCGCAAGCCAAAAATCTGAGCAAACTCCTTTGGTTTTATTGAATTTGGATTGATTGTTTTGTTGCCGTTGAGTAAGTTCCACAAGCTTGCTTGCATGATTGAACTTGAACAGTTAATTTTTCCTCTGTCTGTTTAGGTGGACGCATATATGAACAGCATTGGCCTTTATTTTGCCAAAACGACTTCTCTGTTGTCCAGTTGGTTTGCGATTGGGAAGTCTGCTGATTGTGCAGTATCTTTGCCGCGAAGAGTCTTGAACCTTGAGTCTGACTGCGTTTGAACTCTTGGCTGAGGTCATCTACGTGTTAAAATTGCGTCGTTGAGTTTGTAGACTGATTTTGATATAGGTTTTGACCTTGTAAAATTTCATGCAAGCCCCTTCAAAAGCTTGGGAAACCCCTTGAAGCCCCCTCGAGAATTCAAGCCTGCCCCTTTCTCAAGCTCCCTTGAAGTCCCTTCTCAAGCCTCCGTTCATGAAATTCAGATGGACCATGGTCCAGGGGTATAGAGGGGTTCTATAAGTGGCTTATAGAGGTGGTTTTGCGCAGACACGTGTGCAGGCGCACTGCATCTGCGTACACCTTCTGCGCGTTTGGACACAAGTTGGCTTGCCCAGAGATGCATCTTATCGGGCGAACGTATAAAGCCGTACTCAAGCCAAAAAGCGTGCTGACTGCGCCTGCAAATACGTGCGCAAGCAAGAACGCACGTCTGCGCTCGCGTGCAGATATGTGGGAGTGGAAGCGTGCAGGGACATAGGTGCACGGTGTGTGCGCGCGCACATACATATGTAGCTGTGTGCCAGCGTGGTTTGGTTCTGCAAGTGCATACCAACCTTATGATTCATACACATGCTTCAGGCGGTTGTTTGCGCAAGCACGCATTTTTTAGCGCGCGAGCAAACACTCGGGCAAAGAGAAGAGCATGTCCGTGTGTGCGTCCGTGTACGTGCGCGCGTGCACATGCGTGCGTGCTCGCGCAGCGCGTGCCTGCGATAATGCGCCCTCAAGCACGGACAGAGCATGTTTGCGCCACGCCTGCGCACAGGATTGCGCAGGCGCGCAACATGCACACATGCCGTGCGCGCGTGGAATTGTGCGCAAACCGGGTTTCTCAGCAGGCTATACCTGCGTACCTCATACACTATATAGTAATATAGGTGCCTGCAGACAGGCATGTGCACGTACACGTAGGCGTGTCCTGCCCAAGCGTACACACATCTATATGCGCCTGCGCACTCATGTCTGCTAACATTCGTGGTGCGTGAAAGCAGGCATTCAGGCACGCACGCGCAGAGCGGGGAGCACTGGTCGCCCAAATCTTCGGGCGCCTGCGTGCAGGTGCGCAACCAGGCGTGGCGTAGCGCACGCGCAAACATTTAGGCGTGCAAACATACACATGTAGCCAATGCCAATGTAGTCCGTCCGCACGTGCTTGGAGGCCCATTGGACCTTAGTAATTCTTTATAACTGGGCTTAAAACCCTACTTATAATTTCCTTAAATGGTTTCACAGGGGTTACGCCAATTATAAGTAGGGTTATAAGTCCAGTTATAAGTAATTACGAAGTCCCATGGGCCTCCAAGCACACGTGTATGCGTGCGCGTGCACGTCTGCGCATGTGTGTTGAGAACAAAACGCAACCTTGCGTGCGCACGTACCTCCTCATTCATATCTACACGCAGTTTCACAAACATATGGGTGTGCGCATGAAAAAGCATCTTTGCAAGCTCGTGCAAAATTTGCTTCACGCCTACGCGTGCAATGGGCGCCTGTGCGGCACAGGTGTGTGCGCGTGGGCATACACACGCGTGCGCGCACATATGGACTGAACAAATACGCTTTTTATCTACAGGTGCGCACGTGCATGGCGCCTACACATGCGTGCTTCAAGCACCTGCAGACAGGTTTTTGCGCAAACACGCATGTCTGAGCGGGTGCGCGAACACTTGGGCACCTCTACACACAGGCGTGTCCTGTGCGAGCATACACACATGTGTGTGTGCATTCCCACACCGTTGTGTGTGCCTGTGCAAGGGTGTGTGCGCGCTAGCGTGCCTGTCTGCGCGCGAAAGGAGGCATTCATCAGACGCACATTAACTGTGCGCACACACACATGTGTGTCTGTGCGCACGCACATATTTGCACGGATGTATGCGAACTACATTTTCTGCAGGCGCATAGACTCACCTACTCGCACGCACGCCTTGGGCGCCTGCGTACACGTGTGTGAGCAAATAGACGTGGGTCTACGTGCGCAAACATTTCAGAACGCAAACGCACAGGTGTATGCGCAAGCATGCACGTCTGCGCACGCGCGCAAACGTCTGGGCGCTCATATACGCACAGGCGCGCGCTGCGTGCGCATATACACATGTGCGCGCGCGCATACACGCGCCTGCAAATTTTGCCCGCACCTGCGCGCAGGTGCCTGCGCTGACACGCGTGTCCGCTCAGGCTGCGTTGCGTGAGCACATTCGCGTGCGCGCGCGCACACACACATCTGCCAGGCACCCATGCGCAGGTGTTCATGCTGATTCACATGTCTGAGGGTGCATGCGCGCGTTCGGCGCGCGCAAGCCCGCAGGTGTTTGCACAAGCGTGCATTTTTCTGCAGGCGCAAACATAGCTCGCAAGACCAAAGAGAACCAGAAAGAGTCAGAGTCAGAGTCAGGCCTGAATCCCCGAAGGGAGCCCGTGAGGCAGCCGTTAGGCTTCGGGTGCACAAACGTACAGGTCGCCCAGCCAATGCCCCACCTACATGGGAAGCATGTGCCTCTCATGCCTGCCCTGGCTGCAGTAGGCAGGGAGCACCTGCGCGACTCAGCGAAAAGACGGCCAGGAGACACGCAGGACGAATGCGCATGTAGACTTTCGTTTCCGCGTCCATTTGTGTGCCGAAGCTTATACCCGCTGCCATCTTCAGCAGTAAACAGTGGAAAAACAAAACCAAATTGCATATATAGGATGCACAAGCATGGTCACGCAGCCTTGACCTTCGAATGCCCAGCAGCCTGTAGCATCGCCATGCCCAACCAAAACAGAAGATGGTCGCGCAGCCTTGACCTTCAACGCATATTCGCAAGGAACGCCCAGCAGCCTGTAGCGTCGCCATGCCCAACCAAAAGAGAAGACGCGTCGACCTTTCCGAAAGCCTGCTTGCAGCCGTGAGCCGTCACGCTGTCAGCACGACTGCGGTTGCGGACCTCGCAACAGCCGCGCAGGCTTGCGTGTCGACGAGGCCCGGGCGAAAAGGCGAACGCAGGAAAGGCTGAAGGCAGCGAGACAGGTTTACGGCGAGACGCAGTGTCTCAATGGCCAGGGTGTAGAACGAACCGTTCTCGTGGCCAAGCTGGACCGGCTCCTGCACTTCGTGCTAGCCCGCTGCAATGCCTGGCGGGAGCTGCTGCAGGGAGCCGCTGCTGAGCGGCGGCCAGGCGAGCCGCTGAAGTTGCTGCTCTTCTGCGACGAGTGCCAAGGGGGCAACGTCCTGAACCCCGTGCCCTGGAAGAAAATCTGTTTCTTTCACATCAGCCTCTGCGAAGCTCCGCCGCGCTGGAGAAAGTCGCCCCATGGCTGGCTGCCAGTGGCAGCAGTGCCCTACATGCTGCTGCAAGACATAGAGGGCGGCCACAGCCGCGTCACTCGCGAGGTGGTGGCTGCGCTCAGCCGGTTCCGAGAGAACGCAATACCCCTTGGAAATGGCCAGTGGGCCACGTTCAAGATCCACGGATTCTTGAGCGACATGGAAGGTCAGCGGCAGGTCTTTGCCAGCAAAGGATCTGCAGCCCCCCGACCTTGTCTCTTCTGTTGCAATGTAGTAAAGCACGGAATCGGCCTAGCCGAGCTGCGAAACGAACTTGTGGAGATCTCGCGCGCAGACGGAACGCAACTGAAGAAGACCAGCGCTCGCGAAATATTCGCGTGCTGCGACCACCTCAGCACAGAGCCATGGAGCACGCGCAGAGAGCTGGAACGCCTGGAGCAGACCTTGGGTTTCGTGTATCAGCCTGCCGGCCTCATGTTCGACAGAGACCTTCGGGAGCACATGTCGCCAGACTGCATCCTCAACGACCCGCTGCACTGTTATTTCCAGGGCGGCGTGGCAAGCTGGGAGGCAGCTCTGCTCATGAACCGACTGCAGTCCGAACTTGGCTTGGGCTTGGAGAGCTTTGCCCGAGGCGTGGCGGCCGTGAGATGGCAGACATCCGCCCTCCACCCGCAGATGCTCTCGTAGCAGTGGCAGAAGAATCTCTTCCACCCCAAGAGACGGAACGAAGACCAGTTCAAGGGCGAGGTGAAAGAACTGAGGGTCCTCCTGCCATTGCTGTTCTACATGGCCAAGCTAAAAGCCGAGGACAAACTGCAGGCAGAGCTGGACTGCATGGAGGTTCTTTTGAGTCTCATGTGCCTCAGTTGCCATTAAAGAATGCATGGGCATATGTATTTTTATTTTTGTATATATACGTATTTGTACGCCCGAATAATGTACTGGGTCACGCTTCCTTCGCTGAGGTTCCAGCTGCGCCTGGCCACCATAAGACGACAGTGGCCACTGTCTGAACTGGGGCGGCTGGAAGACCTGCACCAAGCAATGAGCATGCGCGTGTACGACAGACCCCGACCTAAGCACCATCACCGCATGCACATATCCGAACAAGCTCACGCCTGGGGGTCATGGTAGACACCGAGGCCGGGGAAGCCAAGCACCAGGCTTACAAGAACACGCTAGCGGACAGGTTGCAGACACTCCGGCAGCACGCGCAGCTGCAGAGCAGCCTGCTGAGCCGCATGCTACAGGAGCAGATGGACAACATGGCTAGCCAGCGCACTTTTTGCGCTGGACTGATCCCTCAGGGGACGAACGCGCCTGCGCGGGCCGCAAGAACTCAGGAGATGTTCACGGTTGCGGAAGGCGACGTCCTGCTCCAGCTGCCCTTGACAAACGCTGGCTTTGCAGCTGAGGTGACCCGCTGCACCAGCGCAGGCGGCGTGCTTAGCTTCGTGGTGGAGCTGCTGCAGAAGGCCACTTGGCAACCAGCGTGCGTTAGGCTATCGACTATACTTGCTCTTGCTCCTGCCAACAGGACGGCTTTCGTATGCGTATACATATATATATATATGCCTCCCTGAATGTTGCTCGCTCAGGTCTCGCAGACGCAGACGTCCCTGACGTGCCGGCGAACCAGGCAGACCGCAGTGTGGACCGAGCAGCAAGTTGACAACTGCGTGCGACCCACCTGGTGGCTGCGAGAAGCAAACCAAATCCTGTGTCTGCTGTGATATCGCTGCGCGCCAACGAAGCGCACGCGGTGTATAGGTGGCACTTCGTGCAAGCGCGGCCGCTGCTGAGCACTGGGCATGGCGGCCACTCTATAGGAAGACTTTCTCAAGCGGCTACTCTCAGAAGAAAAAGACTTGATCATGCACATCATAACTGTCTTCTTATAAAACGTAAAAATATTCGAAGACGGCGTAAAGTGGCTAAAATCATACAAAAACCGATCAAAAACATAGAAAATTGATAAAACATAAGAAAACAGCCCAAATTATGGACCGCCCCGAAAAAATGCATACTTTCGAGCCTTAAGCAGTTATCCAGTTATTTCCAGTTATTTTTAATCGAAAAAACATCGACTTTTTTGCTACGAAATAACTGCCGATAACTGGATATAACTACAAACATCTGCCTAACTGGTAACATCTCCTGGAAGGCCCTCTCCGTAGTGCAGTTGCCTTCCCGGATCTTCTTGATAGCGATCAGATAAAAGGCGCGAAGTTCGTAAATTTCAAACGTGCGTGAGGACGCTTTTGTTTGCGTCAGGAATGGCATCAACACGTCCCAGCAAGGTTTCCCAAACAGTGGACCAGCGGACATGTCTCCAGCCTCGTTCAACAGCGCAGACATGCTTCCAATCTTTTGTTCAGGAGACAGGCGTCAGCTCGATCTGCTTTCCTTAGGGAAGGTTGTGTGTGTGTGTGACACGTGACTTGCTTCAGGCGCAATGGGAGAGACGAAGGTCTGCAGCATGAATTTAACATAACAAGTTTGGTTGTGAGATTTTACCAAACAAGCAGGGGGCAATGTTTCCATTGGCGCGCATTGCCCAACGAAGACCGCACCAATGGAATGTGATATTAGGAGAGGGCGCTCTCTTGACGCACCTGCAAGTGATCTATGACCTAGACTTTTGTGTTGTGCGCTGTGTACTATCGCGCAGGCTGTTGCGCTTATGTCGTCATACTCTTACAAGGAGTGCTGCGCAGCCCCACAGATTGGCGAGGACCAGAGCATGCGTTGACAGCAGCGTCGGTGAGCCGTGATTTTCAGGAGAATTCCATGAGACATGGAGATATGTGAGAAGTCCAGTTTGCATGTTCATACATGTCCATGTTGAAGCTTCGTGTCAGTTTTGAATTGCACGTCTACGTGAGCAGCACTTGTAGACCACGAACAAAATCTTAAGACACACTCGCCAAGGGGAGTTCTGACACGCCAGTGTGTGCTCACACAGTGGACATGTGTGTGTGCGTCTAAGCACCCAAGCGTAACACCCGTACTTAATGGACGGAAATCGTCAGAGTTTCTACTCCGTGAAAGATTTTCTGGATTTCCATTTTTTCCTAGAATCTGTTCTAGGAAATACGGAAAAACAGTCGAGCAAATGGTTATAATTCTCGGCGCGACGATTTTCACTATATAGTGAAAATGTTGCACCCAGGATTTTCATTATATAATGAAATCATGGGGTCAACATAGCCCTCGTGGAGACGAAGTTTGGACGAAGTTTCGTCGAAACTTCGGCGGGGCCCGTTCGAAGTTTTGCAGGCGGGCACGATGAAGTTTGGTCGAAGTTTTATGCCTGGTTTTGCATCGTCTGATCAGATCAACAACAACACTGAACATACTGAAAATACTGCTGAGTACACATAAGCAAGGCCATACCCCCACAAAGTTTGGTCGAAGTTTGCAAGCCTGCGCAATCGAAATTTCGACTGCCGCGGCCCAAGGAGGTAGTGAAAATCCCAGGAAATAGGGAAAACGAATTTTTCACTATTTCCTAGATCTTCCACGCACGAAAATGTGCACCATTTCCTAGAATTTTTTTCAGCGAAAATATCTATATATATATATATATAGATATGTAGATATTTCCCAGAACACGGATCTAGGAAATAGTGAAAATTCTCGCGCCTATCACTATTTCCTGGAACTATAGGTTTAAAAAAATGTCTGACTATTCTTGTCTATTGGGTAATTGTAAATTAAAGGTATGTGTGCGCGTGCAAGGTTGCGTGTTCGTTCACACGCCCGTATTTCCGATATTTCCGGTTTATTGCTCCGCTATTATTCCTTATAACCTAAGGACAAGCCAGGGCTCTTTTTACGCCTAGCGCAAAAGGTGGGGGGGCACAAGTCAGGCTATACAACAGCTGGGATCCATCTCAGCTGATGCATCGCCTACGCGGCGTGCGACGAAAGGTTTCCCTCTCGTCCTACCTACAAGGTAGTTGGATCCAACTGTACAAGAACCTAAACTACGCGAGCAGGCATGCTCAGCCTGGTGGCTCAACGCGGCACTATGTGCCCTACGCAGACAGAAAGTCTGTCGGGCAACGCGGCTCACGCGACACCTATGTGTCCTACGCATTGTAGCACGGCTACAGCCTACGTGGCTCAACCTGCACCTGTGCGCAGTAGAAGCCCCAGCCAGAACGTCTGTAGGGTGGGTGGGTGGGAGAAAAAACTAAGCTACCAGCTTGAGAGCTCAAATGACTGCCATGTACAAACTCAACCGACGTGAGCAACATGTATGCTAGTAAATTCTTACAGACGCTGAACTGCCTCAGCAAACGTCGCTGTCAGCCATTATCGCTCTCAATAAAGCTCAATCACGCACGCGTGAGGGAAGCATATTAATATGTCTGCGCACACATGCCTGTATGCTCACACGCAGGAAACACCTGCGCGATGGCCAGAATGTTCGCATCTGTGGACAGACGTGCGTGTGTTCGGACATGCATTTGACAATTTGTGAAGGCATCTGAAGCGTGTCTATGAGTTAAGAGCTTTGCGCCTGCATAAAGATCATGCGCGCACGCGCCCTTATGTCTGCGTACATCATGTGTGCGTACTCACGCAACGCACTGTCTGTATGCGTGCGCGAATGCTTCTTTTCGCGCGGAGATATAGGCGTGTGAGCAGCCAGTTAACGCAGACACGCACACCTACGCAGTTGCGCGCAAGACGGGTATGGGTATATGCCTTCTGCGCACACGCGCATTTCACGCCTGCGTCTACGCCCTATTATGTGTGGGCGTGTGCGCAGATGTGCGTGTAAACGCGTGCTAAGATGCATCCTCGGGCGCGCCAACTTGTGTGTCCACTGTCCACACACACGTGGACCACGCCTGCGCGCGTGTTCAATGTTTGCACGCACGCAGACTTGCGTGTTGCCGCGCACGCCCGCGCGCGTGTGCCCAGAACATGTGCAGTGTAGGTATGAGTGAAGAAACATGTGTGCACACACACACAGAAATTCATGTTCACGCACACACGCATACGTGTGCTCAAACAAATGTGTGTGTGTGCTCACGCAGCACGCGGGCCTCCGTACGTTAGGAAGCGTGTCGAGAATTAAAGGCATCACCTATGTGTGTAGGTTTACGCAGGCGCGTACGCAATGCGTGCAGAGTGTAAAGGTATATATGGGGGCGCAGGGTAGCATGGTCGTTGGCAGACCCATATATGGTCATAATACGCCCACATTGGGAACACCTGTGTTTTTGCACATGCATGGACAGAGGCGCGTGTTTGCGCACATAGATGCACGCAGGCACCTATAGAGGTGTATGAGTGAAAAGCTACGCGTGTGCTTGCAAAGACGCACGCTTGCGCACAGACCCATGCGCGCGCGTTCACATGTGTGTATGCGCACGCAGGGAGTGTTGTGTGTGCGCGCCCAGTTGTTTTGCAGGCGCGCGCAGTCACGCGTGAGTGACAAGGTATGTGCTCGCGTTCACAGACGTGTGTTCCTGCGCGCTCCTCCATACGTCATATGTGTGCAAAGACACGCGCGGGTGTGTTCACACTAAGCACACCTGTGTGTTCGTGCGCCCAAACGTTTGCTTGCGCAAAAACTCGCAGGCTTGCTCACACATGCACGTGCTTGCAAAGGAGCCCAAAACATGTGTAGGTATGAGTTGTAAATGAAAAGATATATGTATGAGCTTGCAAGGATGCATGTTCCCGCGCGTGCCCATATGTTCGCGCACGCACACATGTGTGTCTGCTACCCAGCACGTCCGTGCGCAGATACGCGTGTTTGTTTTGCACCTTCACGCAGGTGCGTGAAACGCATGTAGGAATGTCTGTACGCACGCACAAGGTTGCGTGCTCATTTACAATCCATATATGTCCATATGCTTAAACGGGCCACACGCGGCAGGCTCGCAGTTCTGTTCCTGTGCTGTTCTCGCAGCCCGAGCGGCAGGGATGGGGGCGCTGCCATGGGCCCAGGCCGGCTGGTCGGGCCGCTCTCCACTTCAAGCGCGCTGACCTGACGCCCTTTGCTCCTTGCCGCTCCGAGCGCAGCGGCCATTTGGCCGCCACCTCCACGACAGTCAAGGCTGCGGCAGCGGCGCAGAGGAGGGGCTTTGCATTGCACAGCAAGCGGGGTCAGCGCCGCCAGAGGACCAGGTGGGCATTTTTCTACCGCGCAAACAGCTGAGCTGGGTAGCGACATGAGCATGTGTGGGTCTAAGCTATAGCCGAAAATATATGAGCTGCGGGTTGCTGCAGTGCGTGAGCAAAAGCTTGGCCAGCGAGCAGCGGCGGTCTTTTTTTTTCAGGCGCCCCGTCGCCTATAAAGCTTCACAGCGTCATTGGCAGAGTACTTGCGTGGTGTCAGAGCCCTCATCGTCCGAGGCCGACGGGGTCTCGTAGCGTCGGGCCAGCTGGAGCGCCTCCCATAAGAGTCGGAAGAAAAGGCGCTGGTCCAGTGTGAGTCCAGTCCGAGCACGCGGCGCTTCCACCGGTGGAGGTGTCACGGCCGCCGCCTCAGCAGCGGCCGGAGCCGGGTCTGCAGCGGTCGCATCGGTGCGCCGACGCTTTGGCGGCGGGGTGGTCGGAGCCGTCTGCCGCATCCTCCCCGTGACAGATGGTAGGTAAGCCCACCGTGTGGCTGCGGTTTGGCAGCGCCACGCAGGGAGGCACAGGACGCGGTTAAGACCACGCGCCTGCTTATGTTCAGTTTTCGCATCCCCGGTGGGCGCGGAACGCAGTGGTGCTGCGAGAAAATGCGTCAGCTCCATATCAGGCACCGCCCTTGGCCGCCTTTTTGCCTCTAGCTTTCTTCGGCGCGCCCTTGCGCACTGCAGTGGCAAGGTCGCTCCAAGTCTTGAGCCGCAGCTTGAGCAGGGGCGGGTCAAAGTCCAAGCTGTTCTTGCGCTTGCCTCCTGCGCACTGCGAGGCTGCGTCCAGCCAGGCTCGGCGCGTGCTCGCTGCCTCTTGCAGCGCTGCTTCCTGCGTGGGAGTTGGCTGCAGCTTCGGCAGGCGCTGCTGGCAGTCTTGCAGGCGGGCCATGAGGGCGGTCAGCTTTGGCGTAGCAGCAGCGCCCAGTCTCAAGGTGTCCGCAGCGTTTTTCTTGTCCTGCCTCTCAACCGCTGCTTTCGCCTTTGCAGCGGCCCTGGCAGCCGCCTTGGCCGCTCGGCCTTCGTGCTTGTCGCCCCGCTTGCGCTTCGTACCTGCAGCGTCCTCAGCGCACGGCTCGTCCTCGGCAGTGTTTCCAGCTCCTTTTCCAAGTCCATGTCCTTCTCCACGTCTTGCTCGGCAAGGGCTTGGCGCGCTTGCGCAGCGGCTCCTCCGTGGGCATTCGTGCCCCCACACCCCGGCTTGACGCCGTGGGCCTGGCCACTGTGGCCGCCGCAGCCGGGGGCGGCTAGCAGCAGCCCACAAGAGGGCGCGTCATCGCGCAGAGCAGCTTCAGCGTCACGCTGACGGCCTTGATGCGCGTAGAAGGGTCAATGCGCCTACAGTACCTCTGAGACTATAGGAAAATGCTCGCACTGCCTTTTGGGTTTAGGGTATATAATACTTGAGATTTATTTTGTTTGGACTTTAATCAAAGGGTTAGAAGGATTAGAAGATTTAGGGCTAAACCCTAAACCCTAATCTCTAGATTCTATAAACCCTAAACTGGACACACCCTAAAACCTCAAGCCTGAACCCTAAACCCATAAACTCTAAAGTTTAGCCCATATATATATATATAAACCCCAAACTATGAACCACTTTGTGCCGCAGCTGTAACCTGGCCCGG
>CAJNIZ010009283.1:0-13567 GCA_905231905.1 Symbiodinium pilosum
TGCCGTTCATGTGGGGATTGTCCTAAATTACTGTCAATACGGCGTCCTATATTTGGGTTCCTATTATAATACGGGGCCCTATATAGATTTCCCCCATTTTGGGAACAGTAATTTAGGGAAACTACCATATAGGGTTTAGGTTTTAGGGTCCATGTACCCAATAATTAGGTACTTGGGTTGTGGGTAATAGTAATTACAGTACAGGTTTTGGGCAAGTATATGATTATTAGGTACTTGGACCCTTAGGGCTATCCGTATGCCCAACAAAACCCTGCGAAGGAAAAGGAGTAGCTAGAGCGAAGGATGATTTCATTGTCTCCGAGATCCTGGAGCATGGAGCATAACATAGCTTTTAGTCCCTGAGAAGCTTTATAGGGTTTAGAGCTCAGGGTTTAGGGCTTAGAGGTTGTTCCAGAGCTTAGGGTCTAGGGTGTCCCAAGCTGAAAAACCCTGATACCCTCCCAAAGTGTCCTAGAGTCCAACCGTGGCACCCACACATATTACGGTCGTTTTTGGTAGAGGTGCTGGAAGTTGCCAAGAAGTCACTATGTTGGGTACTGCCCCCTCCCAGTAACAGTCTATATCAGGGGTCCTATGAAGGGCTGCATATAATCATATTATATTTATTATCCAACTGTTACTGAGAGAGGGCAGTACTGAATCACTATATATCATTAGGGTTTAGGGTGTTGTCGTTTCCCTAAACCCTTAGGTCCCCTAAAGGCCCCCTGTTTTGAGATACTCCAATGCTATTATAGGGGTTATTATGCGGGATACTAGGAGTTTAGACCATAGCTCATTTGACGTTTTGTAGCTCGGTATCTGCTTACCCCATACTTGGAGGTTTATAGCCCAAAGGGTGCATATAGAAAAAACATGTATATATACTTCGGGTCCAAAGGGGCTAGCATATAACTACTTCAACCCCCCAGAATACACTATGTAGCTACATGGGCTTTCTGAGTAGATGCAAAGCTTGGGGTTTTGCAGGCGGGGTTAGGAGTAAGCCTCCTAAACTTACAGCTAGTCCTGATCCATCTTCTGAATTCGAAATTACCCAGGACCCGCAACCCCAATGCGCTGTAGACCCTTTCTCAATCCACAACCCCAAGCCCTAGAACCCACGAATACTTACCCTTGAACTTTCGATTACCATTGAAAGGCAGCAGCGCGCCACGGCCTCGTCCCTCCAGTGGCGCTTTCGCGCTGCACAGGCTACACCTCTCGACACACGAGGTGGGGGTATTCAGAGATTCCGGCTTAAAAGGTCGGGAGGTCTGGGATGTAGGGGTCAGCGAGATTGGGGTTTAATTTTTAGGGTTATGGGAACGAAGCAGGGCTTTGGGCTTGTGATTTGCGCAGGCTTACAACATGGCAGCCACGACGAAGACTCTAACCCTAAGAAGCTCTCGCAGCTACACTTCCTTTCTGCGCAACTATTATTCTTAACTATTATAGTAGGTTCCATGTTCTGTGCCATTATCCCCAATGTAACCCCAAAATAATCCCATCATAAGAGTTTCAGTTTTCTTTTCCCCTAAACCCGAAACCCCTAAACCTCGAAACCCTAAACCCTTAACCTTAACCCCTACTGTGGTTTTTAGAGGACTGAGAGGATTGCTCTTAGAGGCTGAAATCTACTGAGAATAGGGGGGGTGGTCTGCAAGAGGCGTTTTGGGGATTCAGGGTGAAGGTTTAGGGTTTAGGGTAGAGTCAAGGGGAGAGATTGGAGTTTGAAATTCGATTTCAGAGATTGAGGATTGCGGGGCTTGAGATTCCGTTGTGGCCTTTGTTTGGGGTGGGGCCTCATGCGTATTTGGCCTGACAGAAATCTTACTGGGAAACCGCTCCCGCCGCTCCCATTGTAGGGTGCCCTATTTAGGGCAAAAACGGCAAACTCCCATACAAGTGCCATAGGCTATGAAAGGGTTGCTCTGTTGTTTGTTTGGCATCTCTTGCTGTGAATCCTCGAGGCTTTTTCCTCATTATAATTACAAGTACCTTCAACACAATTCCATGGGTATATTATATGGCTATTGTCATGGGTGTTTGGGCAGCCTGGGTAGATCCTGAACGCCCCAACCACGCCTCAACCCAATATGGAAGCCGACAAAAAGGCACTGCAAAGACGGCTGTCCCTAAGTTCTAAACCCTTACCCTACATCCATATCAGCTTCCTTCCGCGTTCGTCATTGTAATGCTGAACGACGATGTAGTTTCCACGTTCTTCTCCTGTCTTCCTACTAGCAACCAGTAAGTTTCCTGAGCATCGGAGGGCGAGGAACCACTCGAGAAATCAAGCAGCTTCATTCCTGGATGAGGCGTCAGAAAGCTTGGCTTATACGCTTTAGGGTTCAGAGTTTATGGTTTAGGGTTGGTCCCTCCTTGCGGCTATATAGGGCTGGATGTACTACTAAATGTTAATTGGAGTGACAGTTATTGTTTAGAGGTTAGGACATTGCGCATAGGATTCCGATTTTGAGATTAAGGGTCCGTGAGATAGGATGCAAAGAAGCTTTTGCCTGAGGTTCAGCGTTCAGGGCTCAATTTCCAGGAGTCAGGTGATGGCACTGTTGCTACCTTTTGCTATACAAATTTGATATGTGGGTTTCGTGTGTGACGGGCGGAGGAGTTCCACAGCTAAGTGCAGAGGGCTTCGGGACATTTGCATTCTTTTTGTCAGATGAAGGCTTGGCGTTCAGGATTCAGACTTTCAAACTTTGAGAGTTCAAGATGAACATGATGAAATCTGTTGTTGTGAGCCAAGAGTCATGATGTTGTGACGTGCCGCTGGCGCGACTCATAAACCTCCAGCTCCAAACCTCCTTTCCCATATGACACCCTCTCGTGGGTTGACTGCATGACACATAAGCTGTTACCGCCGTTGCGCAACGTTCCTGCAGCAAGACGTAGCTTGGTGTCCGATGTCTAAATAGGACCGTGATCATCATTGTTTGTTTGGCTTCGTTCCTGTTGCGGGCTTCTATAGTGGAACCAGTTCTTTGTGAAATGAAACCAAATGACCGAGCCATTAGTAAAAATCTCCTGTATCGTTCTCACAAGACTGTACAGATTTTCTTCCAGAAGCCGTACATAAATCCCAGCATACCAGCCACGGCAGCTTCCTTTTTCTACACCCTGAACCGTGAAAGCACTTCTGCAAGAGGCGGTTGAACTTCTCCAGCCATTTACTTTCGCCTTGGTGTTCGAAAACAAGTTGGTACCAGGAGCACTGCACTTGAGTATGCTGGGGCAGATTAGCACAATACTCTCCTGTTGGCAGTAGTAGTCTGTAAGAGGATAGTCTAATATTACCTCTATATACTATAATAGTTTCCATCTTATTCTCCAGTACCTACATGTTACTCCATTACCTCATGTTACTGAAGATCATAGACCCTAAGCTTTCAAGTTTTTAGGTGTGGGAACCAGGTTGTTTACGAGCGCACAATGTCAGGTTTTGGGCTGGCAGGTGTGGAGTTGGCCTAAGGGTCGATGTACCCTTTCAAGGGATATGTAGGTGGTCGGGTTTTGATCTTCACAGAAATATACTAGTTGAGGGTCCAGGTACCCAATAACGGGTTACCTGGGAGTTTGGTTCCCTAAATCCTAAACCCTAAACCAGTGCAGTCTATGACTTTGGCGCTGCTTGGACCTTTAGGACTGGGGTGTGGTGAGTCAGGGTACTGAACAGGATGGGAACGACCCTTCCTGTCAATAGACATAGAGCTGGAGAGGTGTCCTACCACTACTTTAGGCCCTGGAAAGGATGCATAAAGTTGGCATCCGTCATAGAGTTCTTCATTCTACCTAAAACCTGAATTGCCTATTTGTTTGTTAGTAACTGCTCCCTTGCCCAGAAGTAAAACCCATAGGTATGCCTTGGCGAAGAATGCCAGGCCTCCCAAACACACTTCGGATTTTTCCTGGTTTGGGGTTCAGGGTTTTCCGGGTACACTGACCCTGGGGCTTGGGAACTTGAGACCATGAAGCAAGTACCCAGTGATCGGGTACATGGACGGAACCTTAGATATTCACATTTGCCTATACAGTCCTGTATACTGCTACAAACCCATTCACAGGGACCAGGAGCCACGGGGACCCCTAGGGCTACAGTAGTCGCAGGATATGTGACTGAGAAGATTGTTAACGCCTTCCTGGCTGGCTGCATTCCCATCTACTGGGGCTCCAGGCTGGAGAGGGTTGAAGGTTTGAGCCTTTAGGATTTAGCGGATACGCGTTTCTCCAAGACTCTTCTGGATCCCATAAGTAAGGATTATGGACTTTTTGGGTCCACATCGGGGGCCACTATGTCTGCAGATGGAGTTCAATAGAGTTTAGGGATTTGAGGAAGGATTCCTGTGCTGATTTTGGCGAGTGTGCATTGGGACCCAGGTGCCACAGGATTTGTTTGGTGAGTGTGGATATTCGGCTGTCCGATTTGGACACCACAAGTTAAAGCCAAGCAGATTTCAGGCATGGAGACTATTACATGCAAGGGATGTATGAATGGAAGCAAAGATGGACATTGCTTTAGTGGGACATAGAAGAGGGAGAAATGGAAAGTACTACAAAGGTTATCGTTCCAGGGAGCTGTAGGGATTTATGGGGTTCATTCAGGGTAGGGTCTCAGGATTTGGATTTGGGAAGTTCCAGCTTTGGAGTTTACATGGAGTGTCCCGGACACCAGGGGACATATTGGTAACAAAGGGATGATGGGGGTCCTCCGAAGTGTTCTCTAGGGCTAACTGTGAGGTCTCGAAATGGGTACCACAAAATCCAGAAGGGGACCCGTCAATCCCTGTGCCTCTGTTTATGTCTAGAGTGATGAGCGAGAGAGGACCAGAACATAATCACAGCAGTAGCACTAGGAACCTTACCATTATGGAACGCATCATCCTATAAGCAAATGCAAACAGCTGACAGTCTTGCGGGGCGCTTAGCATCCAAAACCCCTATTCTAAGGACCCTGAAAAAGCCGCATGGTAGTCATAGGATCGTTACCTTTTTGAGGGTCGGGGTAACCAAAATACTCCTATAGGACATTGACAACTCCATTATAGTAGTTTCCATCTTCTTGTCCATACTCCCAACACAAGCCTTATATAGCCCCAATATTAAGCGTATATATATATATACATATGACCCAATATATACCCGATATAGCCCCAAATCCTAAACTCTACGTCCCTAAAACCTTATATAGCCTATATTATCCTATCTTTCCGTGCTTGAACCTTGAACCTGGGCACGCCTGGTCTAAACACCGGTCACGCACTAGCAAGACAGGGTCTAGGGTATCCTTAAAGGCTTTAGGGTTGTAATGGAAAAGAAAATGGAAACTACCGGGATTGTAGGGGTTATATAGGGGTTATATTGGGATGATAGAAACTCCTAAAACCTAATCCGCAATGTGTCTAGATAGTACGGAACTCAACCGGAGCAAAAATACTCCCACCTGAACAAGAAGCCAGGCCTTTAAATCACCTGATGCCATCAACTATATGCCTTCATGTAACTCTATTCCATAGGCAGCGCGCAGTATGTACCCTGCTGCACAGACAATAACTGCTGAAAGGGTTACCTTGACAACAAACACTGCGCATAGTATTTTATGCGATTGTCGGGATACTGGGCCCAGATAGGTATAGATTTAGGGTTTAGGGTTTCAGGGGTAGTGGAAAAGAAAATGGAATCTACTATCATATTGGGGTTATGTAGCGTCTATATTGGGATAATGGAAAAGAAAATGGAAACTATAATGCTCGGGCTTCATGGGGATTATAGCGGGATGACGGAAAAGAAAGTGGAAACTTTTATAAAGGGGTTATATAGGTGTTATATATAGGGTTACATTGGGATAATGGAAAAGAACATGGAAACTACTATAATATTTGGGTTATATAGCGCTTATGTAGGGGTTATTTTGGGATAATGGAAAAGAAAATAGAAACTACTACAATGGGGATATATAGGGGTTATTTTGGGAGAATGCAAAAAATACATGGAGTATCATAGTCTCCCTTTGCGTGCAGTACTTCACAAGCAGAATCTACATTGACTAAACCCTAAACCCTAAACCCTAAACCCTTTGATTCAACCACCAGAACAATCCTGCTGAGGCTGATCGGTTGATCACAATGGAAAGGGCTCCTTAGGAAGCCAAGGGGCTCTGCGCAGCGGTTTAGGGCTTAGGGTCAAAATTGTACCGAAACCGTGGGGTGTTTACTATATGGGGTTGTTCTCAAACATGATATGCCCCTTTCGCTACAGATTAGATTACGGCACCTATTATCTAGGGGTACCAAAACTTGGACCCTAATTTTAGTGGGCCCCGTATAGTGGTCCTTGCCACGTTGTGTTTGCCTTTGGCTCAGGGTTGTGCTGGACATTTTCAATCCGAGATCTTTCGTCTACGCGAACGACATTCAGGCTGAGTTGTCTTTCATGAAGATATGGTCCAGATGCTTCCCCAGACGGCCAGAAACTAAGCACTCAAGCATGCTGAATGCTTGAAGTCCGCAGAATGCCACTGAAGAATTTCGGAGTTAAATGTCCCATAGGTGAGTTCTATATCCCAAGGGGCCCACGGATGCCTCGCGTTTCTTACAGGTGCTTACGGGGGACTGGGGAAGGTCATATAGTTACCATGACACAGAGGGATTACTGTAGAAATCCACTCTCCCATTCCCCTTGAGCACCAGCAAGATTTCAATTTGCAAGAGGCAGGGGGCGTTGCCGATGATTACGCTCCAATCGACCCGCTGCAAGGAGAGCCGTCGGTTAAAAAGTAAGTTTCTTTACCTTAAGGGTCCAAGGACTCAAATAATAGGGTTTTGGGGCCCAAATACTATAATAATGATGGTATTTGGGCCCTAAAACCCTATTATTTAGGTCCTTGGACCCTTAGGGTTTACATAGTCCCTTGATAATCTCAGGACTGAACGGGGCCCGAAATCCTCTCATAGTCATAGACCCCAGAAACATGTTAAGTTCTGAAGAGTTCGTCTACTTCCGACAACTCTTCGCATGATTTTCTAAACCATTTCTTCGCGCTGAAGTTTGAGGGTAAGGAAGAGGAACCTATGATGGTTGGCAGCTCCGTTCAGATACACTTTTCTCCTGTTAGTAAGTTGCATGCATGACAGCATTGATCTGCTGCCCTAAGGGTCCACGTACCCGACCATCATGTACTTCCTCTGACTCTGTACTGCAAATGCTAGTACTCAAATTCAAAGTGATTTTCACATGATTAATGGGCACATGGACACTTATGGCTACAGTTTATGCAGAGACGTATTATGCAGAGACGCGATGGCAAGGGAATCAGTCTTGAACTTGGCTTGTCAACTTTAGTTGTCTCGCTGAGAGGCCAAAATGTGCCACAGCATACTACAGAGGTCAGTGCTATAGTGTAAAGTACTCAGGCAAAGCTGCATGGATTCTGGAGCTGCGCTAGATATTTGACCTGTCCCGACTGTCAAGTGTAGGCCCGAATCCCATACACAGGACTTGAGCGCGTGGTGGACCACGTCGGCGCCTCAAAAACCACGAAGATCGGCAGGGTTGAGGTTTTGGATATGGGCAGGGACTGTGGTTGCGGGTTATGAGCCATGTCTTAGCAGGGACCCATGTGCCTGTGGCATCAGGTTACGAAACTCAGCGCTAGAACCCGAATCTTTCTTGCCCAGCCTAGGTGGTGGAGATAGCGCAAAACCCGACATCTCTGAAAGAAATGGCGGCGGCGCCAATCTTGGACGCGAATCGAGACTTGGCGGCGGAGTGTCAAGCATTGTATGCCTTCGCACTTGTCGACCGGAGGCCTTGTGGCCATGTGTGTTGACACCGCCGCCACCACCGCCGCCTCCGCCACCGCCAACACCCACGTTGCCGCAACGAGCAGCAGCAGCAGCAGCAGCAGCAGCAGCAGGGGCAGCGGGCAGCTGCAGTATAATCACCATCATCACTTTTCTGTGTTTGCTCATCTCGTTCTTTTGATCCTTCTGACACCCAGGACTCCGACAGTTCTTTTCCTGGCACAGCGGGGTGCGTGAATGGCTTCGTTTGGAAGCGCATGCTCAACCTACAGCCAACGAGGCGCTCGGATTTGGCAACATATTTTTGCTGCACCGAATTTCTGAGTTGTTTGTGATAGAGTTGGGAGCTCGGCATCGTTCATGTCATGTGGTAGAAGGCGAGCACTCAGTGCGGCTTCCAGACACAGGGGACCCCAATGGACCTAAAATACTGTAGGACCCTTAATTCTCTTAATCCCCATAAGCCACTCAATGCACGGGAGCGGATCAAGACCAAGGGCTTGTGACAAGGCTGTGGCGCACGCACGAGACATACCCCGTTGCAAGCAGTATGTAACAGGGCTGGCGCGCCAAGCCCTCCAATGCCATGAGTGTTCTAAGTCTTTTATAGCCGCGCGACAACGCACAACAAGGGGTATGCACTAAGTCCCCCGTTTCAAGGGCATGTAGCACAGGCGTGTCCGCGCCCCAGTGTCAATCTTAATCATGTTCAAGTGTGTTTCGCATATGAATCTTCACCAGTGGAGATTTTTGCGCCAAACACTACACTTTAAAGGGACCCGATGCTGTTGGCTTCAAATTTCAGCCCACATAGATCTCTACAGGAATCCGCCCAAAGAGGGTTTGGGGTTTTCGGGAATGAAAAAGAAAATGGAAGCTACTATAGGGACTAGGTTTCTGAGGTTCAGGGTTTAGGGAGTTTCGGGATCACGGTTTAGCACTCTCATGTCATGCGCGGCTGCAAGAAAAGGTTCTGCATTGCCTTGGCACATGGCATTAAAGCCAATAAAGCCAACATCATTCTGTGATACTGCCCATATTATAAAGCTCTCTTCCCTGCCGACGACAATTCTTTTCATTATCCATCATGTCAAAAGTGGTCTGTCAAGTTTGAGAAATCTCCACACGGATCTGAAGACTGCTTCAGCTGATGCGTCCAGCTTAGCATGGATATGACTCAACAGCAGCAGGCAATTTGATGTCCGCAATGCATGTCTATCTCGGATCCTGATTATACGGACCTTTCCGAAAGGGGCGTGGCATGCAGAGAAACTTCACGTCTTATTTTCGTGCCGGATTTGGCTTCCGTGTTTTCTGGAGCTTGCGGCCGCGCTTCAGGGTCCAAGGGGGTGTTCGGTGTCAGTTCCTAGCTGCAACCCTAAGGGTCCAAGGACCCAAATAATAGGGCTCTAGAGTACAAATACCAGCAATATTATAGTATTTGGGCCCTGAAACCTATTATTCTAGACCTTGGACCCTGAGGGCAATAGTTACATTATGCTCAAAGAAGTCCCAGACCCAAAGATCAGAAGTCACCGCCGCCTGAGCCCAAAACCGCAAACAACGCACCTTAAATCCCAAACCCTCAGGGTTTAGGGTTTAATGTCCTAAACTCCTGACCCTGAATCCCAGAAGTAAGGGTGGCCCTTACCTACCCCAAGATGCGATAGTCCTTTCTACGGAGTCGCCTAAGCCCTAAACCTAAAATCCCCCTGATGGGACTCTGAGCCTAAACCCTAAACCCAAAAGCCTAAACCCAAAACCCTAAACCCTAAACCCTAAGCCCTAAACCCCAAATCCCAACATTTGACTCCTGGAGGCTGCACCTCACCTACCAGATCGCATCTCTGCCGCTGCAACTTGCCTGGCCTTGCCCCCTTCCCTTACCCTGAGGGGCCGTGTGCCCAAGAATTGAGTTTGAGTACTTTGGATTTTGAGGTTAGCAATGATTATACAAGTTCGGGGGATGTATATGAGTATTGGGTCCTTGGAAAAGTTCCCAAACCAGAATATTTGATAATCAACTCGTAATTTGATGATACATATTCGTAAGCCTATAATTATACCTTTAAGTGGAAGTATATATCATTTGGGGTAAAGAACAAGCTGCATACAAACGTTTGTTCCATACCTACTCCATCTACAAATCTACGATATGGAAGCTCGAGTCCGTTATTCTACACTCCCATCTCACGGCATCATGCCGCGATCCATACCCTGTGCATGCACCCTCCGCCATGCTCCATGGGCGTCGAACAACTTATCGGGTGCGGCTATTCAACGGCACGTTTTGTTGGAACACAGCCACATGAAAGCAGCACATCATAAGGGAGCTTGTTATCAGGGGAGGGGACTATATGCATTGTTCAGGGCTCTTCTTACATAATCTCCTGAGAGTCCAGACATCTCTTGCCCCGCAAACAACTCAATCTGGTCCTCTAAGCTCCAGGGTTTTTGGTCAAGTTTAGTAGATGCGCAAACTCATGTTGCGAGCATTTACATTACTGTTACCAATTACAGTCAGGGTCTCGAGTTTTGGATTACTGGCTTCGGTATATCTAGCTGGTGCTGTGATGCTATCTACCCTGGGGCTCCATGTCTATAAATAATACCTACATTGGGTCCCAAAGTCTACAAATATGACCTACATTGGGCTATTCGGAGCCTTAGGGTTAGGGAATGTGCAGCACAGAGGCTTTGGACTTCAAAACCACTCCACTTAAGCTGCAAACTCTCAGCTCTAGGACCCTTTTTTTACTCCCAACTTGGAGGGTCATGGGGACTTAATAACTGGGTTAACAATGGGGATAATTGGGTTTACTGTATGGGTTATAGGGGTTATTAACCTACTTAGTAAGTCCCTCTGACCCTTCAAGAACCCCCTGCGCCAACCTTCCACCACAGCATCCGATTTCCGTCAACTTACTGGTGCTCAAGGGAGAGGGGAGCGAAAATGCAATTATTAGGATTTATATCGGGGATGAATATTGGCCTGCTTTCCAACTCTTGTGACTGTAAGCCCCAGTATCTCAGAGGTGACGGCATTGCGGCCTCGACAGCGACATCTATGTGCAGACGGTAGGGGGCATCAGTCCCGACTGCATCCTACTCTAGAATTGGATTCTTGCTGGGAAAAGGATCGACAGAGGTACTGCAGGGATCCACAAGCACGATTTGTGACAAAGGTTGTCAAAGGGAAATGAGTCGGAATAGTGCCAGGAAGTACACAGCGGGCACAAGCGTAGCGTTCGCTCAAATGAAGGGAGAGTATGGGTTCAGAACCGAAGGGCGTGATTTTGGTTTTGTCCGTAAGCTGGCAGTTGCGTCGAGGAGCTCTTCGGTGTTCAAGCTCGATATTCTCAGCAAGGTGTAGTTTTCCTTAAGTAGTTAGAATATGGCTTTGGGTATATTAAGATAAGATCCCCATATACCCCATATTCTATCTACTTAAGGGGGGACTATAACCCCCAATATCTACCCCATTATAAAATGGTAGTTTCCATTTTCTTTTCCATTATCCCTATACAACCCCAATATAACCCTAATATGTTATCTACTTAAGGTGGACTATAGTCCCTCGACTCGTGGCCTTAAGGTTGCGCTAGTCTTTGACTTTTTTCCCTCGGATGCTGCCCTCAGAATGAGGTATCCAGAGCGGAAACCACCGTACTTTCAAGTGACAGGTAGGAGGACGACCTTTGTAATCAGAAATGGCCCAACTTGGGGTGCTCATATCCCTAGTTATAGTTGACCCCGAACCAAGTAGGAATGGTCGTTGGTACCTACAAACCCAAACTTTGGATACTGATATAAACATTACGCTCCACCAGTACCAGTAACCCCAGCTACCGACAGTTGCAAGAGCAGTTATACCTACTGATCAAAGGCTACTTGTTACTGACCAGGAGGTTACTTGCGGATACGCATATCCCGCCCTAAATCTAAAACAGAATAAGCAATCCGTAAATCCTAAATCCTAAATCCAGATTACCCTCACCCCTACAAACCCTAATATAGGTAAAATCGGTTTCTTGGAGGCTGGCGGATCTGCTCCAGCGATCTTTCGTGATGGATAGTGGACAGTCCAGGAGTCAATAATGTGTGCCTGTGACACCGAGTACTTGCAGTCTTGTGCGTTGTACCCATACACAACCCTAAGCCCTGAACATTAGGTGGGGGTAGTTTCTACTAAGCTGCAGGTAACTTGCAGTTACTGGTAAAGACTGCAGAAGCCAGAATGGTTACGACAATTCTCTCCATTTAACCCGTAAGAGGAATAGTATGATGTACTGTTCTTTGTTTGTAGAAGCCTGCCTGATTCATAACATAATTTCCTGACCTTTCTTTGAGCAGTCAGCATGACGCTTTCCAAAACCTTATTGTAGTTCTCTAAGCTTCTGCAGTACTTTGCCGAAGGGTCAAAGTACCCAGTAGCTGAGTTCTTGTGATTCTCCACTATAAACAGCATGTCGCTCCTCCGGAAGTCCGGAGGTCTTGAGGGTTTACGGCTTAGGGTTTAGGGTTTAGGGTTTAGGGTTCAGGGTTTAGAGGTATCGGATAGGTACAGTACCTGAAACCTTACATTCAGCAGATATGATGTAAAGCAGGGTGCGAGACAAGGTGATGTGGACATTCTTGATCAGGATCAACAAAGTGACAACGAATGTACAAGCTCGAAATTCAGGCATCATGTAACAACTCAAGGATTCTTTTTAGACATGAGAGTAAATACTGGTAGTCCCCAGGGCTCCATGTACCCAATTGGCGTCCCTTTCAACAAGTTATGGGAGTATATAGATTCAGAATTACAGGGTCTGGGCTCTAGGGTTGATGCACCTAGTCCTCTCTTCTAGGACATGGGAAACAAGAAGTCAAGTAAATGTTTCAGGGAAGCATATGAATTCTTCAGGTACCTGGGTACCTGAAATCCTAGGGAACGTAAGCCATTAAGGTGCAAACCCAGCACCCTTACCACGTCTGACATGATGAAAAGGACCCTCCCCAATAAAGACACAAGGGCCGAAAGCCCAAGACCCAGTAAACCCGGAACCCTGAACCTTAAACCCAAGACTCAGCAAGAACATGAGTGCTCCAGAGCGCGCGATGCAGAAACAGGAGGGCAGACCCAGGTGGCGCAAGGCTTCTGACTATCTCAACCACCTAGCAAGGTTAAGAGTTTAGGGTTCAGTGTTTAGGGCGCAGGGCTTAGGGCTTAGGGTTTAGGGTTCAGGGTTTGGGGTTTGGGGTAATGTTGCTATTCCTAAATGGAAAGATGTCTTAGTTATGTTTTTTTGGGCGTACCGTGATTTTGAGCGGGCTTCGCATGTTGCAATGGAAACGCTCAAAGGGACCAAGGACACATGCGGGATGACTCCTGAAATTAACACGAGCTCTCAATCGCAAAGCTCCGCAACACCAACGTGAATCCAGGGTTTCAGGCTTACAGGTTGGGTCATTCCCCCACCCAGTAACTGTCCTTAAAGGGCCCTTTATTAAGGGGCGATTATAATTCCATATAATTCCTATTACCCCTTGTGGTAACAGTTACTGTAAGGGGGAATAACCCGACTTATAGGGCTTAAGCTCTGGCCCTGAATCCTGCCTCGCCCGCTTCGACTGCCGTTTCCGGAAATAATCTCTACAGACTTTGATATGGGGGTTTCCTGAAATTAGGGGTACCCTTTTTGGGGGTCCCTATAATAAGGACTATAATATTTTTGGGTCCGTATTGGGGTCCCCTTATTTTGGGA
>CAJNIZ010009284.1:425-13566 GCA_905231905.1 Symbiodinium pilosum
GCGATCCATCTTGAGATCACTGTGGAACACCTGTCGCAGTCTATGTAGCAGTAATACATATTACACACTATAGGATTATCTGCTGGTTACAATTTGGGCCGCGACAAGCCTAGAACCCGAATCCTCAAAATCCAGAGTCCACTGTATGATCCGAGGTTCCACTTCATCTCAAGCGTTCTTTTCCCTTTGAGTAGGCTTACAACTAGAGGAGTCCTACCGCTGGTGCATATAATATAGCATGTGTGTATTTCTTAGAAGTACCCCAACCGCCTAATAATGGATGTTTCCCCTCATACGTTCTGGTGATATATTGGAGATTGTATTATTAGGGCCGGGGGGGGGGGGGGGCTCCTAAATCAAGGGGATTGTAGTCCCTACAAATTCGAATTTGCCATCAGAATGTGAATAAATCCCGATGTCGCAAAGCACCTTGTAAGCAGCTGGTGCGCGGCTGGACTACGTGTCCATGCTGTCCCAGCTAGCTACGGCTGCACTGCTTGCGTCAACATGCATCGTGGAGTTCATACATACTGGTTCTTGTATAACTCACTAAGTAAGATTGAAAGAGGATGTAGCTGCATGCGTATGGATTTGTGCACAATTCGAAAGGTCCTTTGTCCCTTAATAGGGTTTCCTAATCTCTTTGCACAACAGTTACCCAAGCATTGTACGCTAGCGGAGGCTGGCCATTGCTTCGTGCTCTTCGGTCTGCATGCTTTGCCTTAAAACATGGGCTTTTCCATGACGTTGAGCAGCTGCAAAGCCTCAACATGCATCAACCCGGAACTAAACCATGAAGCCTAAACCCCAAGACCTGAGCTCGCATGGCGTGTGCTTCATTGAGCCACGCGAGCTTATTCGTCTTGATTCGCGCAGCAGCCACTGGGTTCAGGGTGTAGAGATCAAATTGGGGATCCGTAAGAATCCTAGGTATATGGCCTTGGAGGGTCGCCGTACAGGATTCAGAAGGATCAGCAAAGAAAAATGGAAGCTGCCATAAATATGGGGACCCTACCATAAGCCCCAGGATACTATAATACTTATTCTAGGTACCCCCAAAATGGTATGCCTTGCTTTGGGAAACCACCAAATAGGCATGTCAGCTCTGCTCGGAACAAGGTTTGAAAGAGTAAGGTCTCCCCTAAGCTTATAGGGATACGTAGGGATTCTTCTTTGGGGTTTAGGGCTGATATCAGACCCCACCTCCCCCAATGCTTAAATATTTCTTTTGTGGTATGTCATGAATGTCATTCTACATTGGGAGTATGTAGTACTGGGGTTGGGGGCGGCGGGGGCTAGTATTCGGGGAGAAGATTAGGCTACGTGGGAAGTGGCTCAAACACAAGGCCAGGCAGAGCGTTGCTCTTTTAAACGGTGGCACTTGTAGCAATAAGGCCACGTGAGACGACCTCCGCAGAATTCTCAGAAGCACGGACTTCTTAAGCCTTGTTATCTGAAAAACTGCTACCACAACAGAAAGGATACCGGACCTCCCTGAAATCACGAAGTGGCACGCATGTGAGGCCGTTATTCAACCAAATACGTAAAGCTCTACACTTCCCCAAACAAACACCGAAATGCAAGATCTCTGTCCTCTCAGGGTGTGTCATGCGGTTACGCAAATAAGATTTACATGTTGGTTCAGAAGTCGTGTGCAAATCCAAGCACACGCGGAGCCAGCAGCTACCTAATAGGATGGGTGTCCACACATCGCATCTTTCAACTCGTTCAAATCTGCTAAGCTGGTTTCAAATCTGCTGAACTCCAAAGAATGTGAAAGGATGCAACTGTCCGACTTGACACTCCAATGCTACAGACAACCAGGCACGTCTTCTCCCGGTTTCTGGGTGATGCGGCCCGGCAGCGCCACCGGGACCCTTCACAAGCAATCACGCCCAGAATCGCGACTTCTGCGAGCAGAGACGCAGAGCCTTGGGCCATTCATGGGGTGTGAGAGGAGTTTTGAAAGGAAAGTCGGGGGAAGATTGGATGGATGGACCTTTCAAAGGGATCAGGGAGATTAGGGCCATAAGGGGAAGTCGAATGAAACTGGCCCTGGCAGGGACCAGGGCTAGACTCCTGCCAGGGTCTACTTGACAATCTGACCTCTTTGGTGGTCGATAGATTGTGATGGTGGGCTGAGGTTTCAAGGAGTTCACGGGCTTCGCGGCTTCGTGTCTCTTGCCATATCAAGGCAGCTTGGCAGCAGTGATCCCAACCCCACCTACCGGGTCAGGAAGCCTCAGTAATTAGATTAACAATGGCGAGAGTTGGGGTCAGTACATGGCTTTTACGCGCTATTTAGGTATATAAATGGTAGTTTCCCTAGATAGGGGGACCCTCACATATTAGACCCCAAAATAGTAGATTCCTTACTATGGGAACCTCCCCCCAAAATTTTGGGAAGCCTTATAAACTATGCCGCCCTGACCGCCGCTGTGATCCCCGTAGCCGCCCGTAGACTTAGAAAATCAGGCCCATTCTGACGCTTGCTAAGCTGACGATTTAGCGTTGGACTTAGTACTTAGTCACAAATTAAGGTATTGCACTTGAAGACCACTGATTGGCTTGCCGTGATTTCTACTGTAGCTATCTGGCCTTCAGGTAGCTGGTAATTGCGGTCACACATCGGGGCCTTAGCGCGCGAGAGGTTGATGGTTTGCAGGCGGATGAGGCTGCGAGGAACATCAAACTCCAATGGACTTGGACAAATTCGGCTAGTGTCAAATCTTAGCAATGACAGGGGGCGGGGGCGTTGCTAGGCCTTCTCAAACGTGCATGGAATGTTGGTCGAATGGTCCAAGATCCAAGTTCAGAAGTTACTGAACGATCACCAGGTCTGGAACTGAGTAATTCGGCTCACTAGCCTACACGATCGATCTCACATCCCCGAGGAACAAGAAGCTTTGCATTCCAACAAGGCTAGGTAAACTGACTTCAAGGACAAGTCTGAAACTCGATCCGTATCTGCATCTTTTGCTGGAGATATTGGCTGCGGCGCATGGGCTCCGCTGAAACTATGCAGCAGGGGAACTCTCAGAAAGGGGTCTCAGAATGTGGCTATCATACAACCTCATACATACTGTCTGCCTGGAGTTTTCTAAGCTGGGATGTCACACCACACAGCCGGTTGCAGTGGAACTGTTGCGTTTTGCTTTGGGTCGTCGACTCTGGGAGTGTTGCGTTTATTCAGGCGAAAGTAGAACAAAGTTATCAGACACGGTTTTTCTAAGATATGCGCGTGTGATAGTCTGTCATCTTCCTGGCTCAGTTCTGGAAGTACTTTTCGGCCAAAATATTTCTATTCTGCGACTAGAGTGCCCAGCCCACGTCGGGACCGAACTCAGGCCAAATATTATTGAACCCTGTTTTTCCAAGAACAAGGTGTGATGATCTGCGAACACATTTGTCCCCTATTTGGAGCAGGGTTCTGCTTGCATGAGAACAACAAGAGCAGCGTTCCCTGCGCTTGAAAGCAGACCAGACTGAGCCCGTTCAGAATTCAGAGTGAAAACTAGTTTCCTTGATCCGGTGGCTGACCAAAACCTCCAAGGCTCATTTGCTACCAAGTATTTAACAAACCACCCATGGGTGATTCCAAGGGCAATCCTCAGTCAAACAATCTAGGAGTTCTGGGTGGTTGCATTTGGACATCAAAAGATTTGAGAGACCCGCCACCTAAAATCCTTCACAATGCAGGTTGCGCACTTCAGTGAGAAGTTCGTAAAGTGCCCCATGTGCAACTGGTGTTTTAGATCCACACACTAGGGGGTCAAGCGTTAAGCCCCAGGTCGTTGGCTCTCGAGGTCCAAGATTTAGACGCTGGTTGTTTTGGACGGCGAGGCTTCTGATCTTGGCATCATGAATCCCAGGACTTCCCCTGAGGCCCTGGCTCCTCAAATCATCTATGCAAATCTGCAAAAGGCAGACAGCTTGGATGATCTTTGGTACCTACTATCCCTGATAACCCGTAGCATAGGCCCTACAACTTCAGTTACTAAGTAGACTTATACAAAGTCAAACGATCCTGCAAGAAGAGGGAGAAGGCTCCAGTTCGCTGGCTCCGGGAATTAGCTTACGCGTCCATGTGCGCACTATGTAAGTTCTTGGGATTCTGGTAATACTGTTGATACTACAAACCCTGCGTGACCTGGGCCTACTATAGTACCCAAATTCCCAAGGCTTGAAATACTTCAGGTCATGCAGTTTTTTTTTAGTATCCGCAGTAGTACTCGTAAATATACAGTTTTTCGGGAAGTATACGAGTGTTGGGTTCTTGGAACATTGGGGCTATGTTTCGCAGCTTACCTGCTAAAGGATCTGTGGCATGGTCTTACGCCATGGAGCTTAGGCTCTTCGCTTGCCACGAAGATCAAACATCAACACAGCTTGTCCCTCTCTCATTATATAGGTTGTTGCCGAAAATGACCAAAACCAAAGGTCCGGGCCTCATTGACACATTGTCAAAACCTCTGGTACTATACAAGGAAACCCCCTAGCAGGACGACACTGTCTTGCAAGAAACCAGAAAGCGTGCCCCAAGCCCATAACCCAGCATGGTTTAGGGTGACAGGCGCAGGGCTTAAGATTTAGGATTGGTTTGGGGTTTGGGGTCAAAACCTCATGAAGAACACGAAGGCCCCTCAACCCCAAACGTTGAGGCTCGAAGAGCCACAGGAGTTGAAACGGAGCATTGCTCGAAGAAAGCCTACAAGGTGCACTCCTCAGAACCCCAAAATACGCCCTTCAACATCTGGATTGTGACTGCCTGTATGCTCCAAAGCAATCTAGGCAAAGACTCACACCCCGAGGCCCAACCCATAAATCCTATATTCAATCACTCAATCCCGATTCCCACGCCCATCCCCAGTCCGGGTGCCAGAAAGATCTGCCACGCGGAGTGGTGGTCCTCCAACGGGAGTTGGAGACGCCTAGTCAAAGAAGGGATGCTTAGAGGTTATGGACCCTTTGGGAAACACTGCTACTGCTACTACCCCTGCAAACAATGCTAGATAGTCCCACAGAGAAAAAGGAGTGTAACCGGCATTGCGGAACTGGCTTGTTTTAGCTTCAGTTCTGGCAGGTTTAGGTTATATGCCACATCTTGTTGATCGGTATGTTGGTCTGTCATACGCGACAAGCATCTCAGGCTGGCTACTCTTCAAGTCGCCTTTCCAGAACTTTCGGATTTTTGGACTTCCAAAAAAGTGGGCTCCCCTAATATATCCCAAATGCAAAGGGGTAGACAGCCGACAGGGCCGTGTATTGAGCCAACTTTTTAAACGCGACATCCTACCAAGGGCCGACCATAAGCGGGCAAGATGCCCAACCCCAACTGAGAAATCCTGCCGAATACAAAGCCCCTGGCAAGGCATCTCCCGAGATGAATGTCCTCATCAGATACCGCCCAACAAAATGCATGGCCTTACAAAATGACCTACAACTTTGAGAACTCACAGACTTCCGAAGCCCTAAGCCCTACACCCTATACCTGAAAACGCCCCACCCTGTCAAGAAAGGAACCCCAACAGAGCCGCACATACAGAAGCCCCATATTAAGAGACCATATGGGACCTTAGGGACGCCTTAGGGAAGTCTTAGCCTGTCTCACTTATGGGTCCTCTGAACATGCGGCCCCCCCATAGAGACTCCGTAGCTCAAAGAAAGGAAGAGGGGCTGGGGCTCCGCTTCCGCCGATTCCTCCTCGCTGTGCGGAGAATCTCCGACCAAGCTGCCTAAGACGAGGGCTTACCTGGACCCTCCAATGTAATTCCTTTTGGGGTTTGGTATGGCCTTTTGGTTAAGACTCTTATTAGGATTACCAAAAAAGTACTACATTGAAGGGTCTAGGTAGGGTTTATAGGCTCTAGGGCTTAGGGGCCTCGAAAACAGGACTCAGGTTGTATCCCGAAGGGTCCACGTACCGAATAACGAATTACATGGGATTCGATGCTAGTACTTGAAGTACAAGGTTTCGAGAAACACATGAATTTTGGGTCCTCGTACCCGTAGAGTATTGCACCTGCTACTACGATCATCTTTTGGCTACTACAAAGCCTTGGAGATGATGTTGCTACAACAGACTGTAGCAGGGCAAGGGCAGCTACAACATTCCATGAAGAAGAACCTGGAGTAACCTAGTCGCTTCCGGTACAAAGCCCCTCTAGTTTTGGTACCTTGGTCACTGAACGAGGTATGTTGCATGTTGGTCAGTAAGGCCAGCCAGGAGGCCGAGTGTTGGAAGGGACCAAGGTAGTCTATTGCTAATGGATACTTGGAGATTGTTTTTACAAAGTGCTGGGGCGAAGAAGGCAGCCATGTTGGGACCGTGGCTGGCGTTTAGCCATTCAGTCGTCGGGTCAGGGCTTATTATGACGTGAAAGTCGACGTTGCAGTTTGAGATCCTCCTCTGCGTCATAGGGGAACTGCATTCACGTAGGGGGTGGTGTTCAGGCCGAGAATTTGAAGGCCTATTGCAGGAGCGATTGTAACTTGCACTAGTGCTATTCTGCACCGATTCATCAACCTCAAAATAGTTTCGGAAAGTGCTCTAAGTGGTTTTAAAGTTGCACGGGTGAAATAAAAATAATGTTGATTAAGAGGGCCCAGCGTGAAAATCTTTGCACAAACAAGACCCTTCAAATTTCCGCAATCCGGGCCTTTTCGAGGCATTCATGAACAAGAAGAAGGTGACATGTGTCAGCATACTGCCGCGCGCCTCATAAACCTCACTTCGATGATTTGCAGCAGTGTGCAAAAAGCCTTGGCATTCACTTCATCGTTCTACATGTCCCAATGCCCCTCATACATACAATACGTGACCTGCAGCAAGTAATAGAAGCCACTTGTAGCCGGACTACTAAAGCACATTGCATGGAGCCCCAAAATGCTCACTGTTCGCCCTTCAAAGCTTCAATGCTGTCTTGGGACTGCTGCACAACATTAACTTGGACCAGCTTGGGCCTCTCGTCGCAATGCACAAGCTAGGAGATACAAAGGTTGCAAGGCATTTGCAGAAAACCACGCGGGCTAAGTTCGGCAACGCCCCCTCTCCGCCCCGTCTCCAAAAAGGGTCTCAAGGGTGAAAGCCCGATTGCCACAACAAATGAAGCCGGACAAATGGACCTGATTGTGAGACAGCCCCGAGTGACATGAGCTGTAGTCTAAACTCCTTTAAGCGGGTTATATAGGGGCTTATATATAGGAGAGTAGCTCACAGTTTGAATCCTGGCAAAAGATGCGCAAGAACCAAAATAAGGTTGGTCCACAAGTCAAAAATGAGAGACTTGGGGCTAAGGGCTCGTGCGCTGTAAGCTCGAGCGACTTACCCGAGTGTTTCCATGTAGCTTCTTTTTGGGTTAATATGGTTTTGGGCAAGGGGTTGTAACATGCTACCCAACAAGGTACTGCGGACTAAGACACCCGGGCTTCGGAGTTTGGATCACCTGCAACACGCTTCAAATGGAGTCCGAAGAAGAGACTGTGAGGCGCCGGCTGTAGAGGTCATTGAAACAGAGCTGCAGGGAAGGGGAGGTCTTGAGAGCCCAGGATTCCAACAGGTGATGTAGGGTTTAAGGTTCAGGGTTTTAGGGTTTAAGGGTTTTAGGGTTGTATGGTTTTATGGTGTGAGGTAAGGTCTATAGGCCTCGGAGTTTAGGGTTGAGAGTCTGTCGCAGAGGGCTCCAGGGAGGTTGGAGGCCGGGTCCTGCTATGTGGTCGGTTGCATAAGAGGCAAAACCCAAAACCAGAACGCAAACGGCAAGATTTGGGCTCCGAAGGAACCCTTAACCCACCATCACAAAGTTGCGCCTCTAAAGGACCCCACGCACAAAACTGAGTAAGCTTGTGCCCAGCAGAGGGGTACCATCACTACTCGAGCCCATGATTAGGACCTTTGAGTGAGGGCCGAGCAGAGCAACAGCCTAGGAGGGTTTGGGAGAACTTGGAGTATGGGGCTCTCACGCTTCAGATGATCAGGTTGTGCTGCTTGCTTGAAACTGGCAATGTTGCTTTTCTTGTTGTTGTTGTTGCTGTTGTTGCTGTTGTTGTTATTGCGCTTTTATTACAGCCACAAAGACCTCCGTAACCAAAGGTCACCCCGACTGATCCTCCTCTATGCTACCCCGGCTAGGTTCCTCCTTAATAGGGATATCTACGGATACTTAGGTTTAATTGAATGTGGGGTGGCAGTCGGCGAAGCAACGTTCATGCGCCTGGAACGCCTCCAAGAGCGTTGATGGGTTGGGAAGCAGCATCTCAAGAAAGGACCTGCCAGCAACACCACGTCTAGGCTCCGTGTTCGCGATGCTAAGACTGTGCTGAATGTCATCTTTACCCTATATAATCCCTATGTAACTTCTACCTAGCCCTCGCATAACTCCTAATTCCCAGTGCGCGTTTGGGCTCTGTGGAAGTCTTAACGCGATCCATATTTATCGGCGTCCGTGCTTGACCCTCATCAAACCGTAGATCCTTGGTGCCCATTAACTTCTAACACGACCCATGACTTTATGATACATTGCCTAGCATGCATCCGTGAGTGAACCTGACAATATTGCAAGGACTACCGTGCATGACACGATTCAGGGCCCCCTTTCCCAACTGAAATGCTTGCTATGCTAGCACAGGCTCTTACACGAGTGTAGGGTTGCTACAAAATCTTGGAATGCTTAGGGTTATCAAGGCTTGGGGTACTGGCTTCAGGCTTTCGATTCGGGATGTGGTTCTAGGTAGGCATGCTATGAACATGGGTGTAATCCAAAATAACTGTTGTAAACCACTATGGGATATCACCTGGCTAAAGTTTGTCTAAATGTATCCCTATATGGTACTTGCCATAAATCAAAGGAATTGTCATTGACCTCAAAAAGGAACCCCCTAAGTTTTGAAACCTTTAACCCTTAGTGTAAACCTTATGTACAACAACAACTAGACTAACCACCTATCCCTATATAGCCTCTATGTAGCCCCTATATAACCCCTATACTCCCTTGAAAAGCACCTATATTACTATGAACACTTTAAGGTTCTGGCGCAGGGTGCGGAAAGACTTCGGGCCTTGGAAATTTGAGGCTGAGGGCCCTGCCTAGATTTAACATAGAAGGCTTAGGGTAGTTAGGGTTCTATAGAGGTTTAGGATTCACAGGGCTTAGGGTTCCATAGCGGTCTAGGGCTTAGGGTTCGACAGAGTTTTAGGATTTAGGATAATTGGGTTCTATAGGGTGACTTCCGACAAAACTGGGAGTCCAGTAGGCCTGCTGGTTTTGATATATGGAGCTGGACGACCTTTGACAACTCCTTTGAGACGTGGTGCCACTCTACCTGTCAAGAATGTCAATAATGGGGCTTTAGATCCCAAATATCATTGAGAGTCTGGTGGTTCATATTTGAGTCCTTGGACCCTCAGGGTGAAACATCAGGTATAGAACACAAAGAAACTATCAAAATATGAAATCCAAAGAAGGCCTCTCGTGGATTATGTAGGGATCCTCAAGTATTTAGGGGGTTTAAAGTTTAAACTGTAGGGCTTGGGGTTCCGGGTTTGGGGTGGGGGACATTAATTAAACAAATGTCCGTGAGGAAGAAAAATGGAAGCTGAAACAGAAGCCCAGGTCATGAAAGTCCAAGCTATAACTTGGTGATGTCCTACAGTGTCTTGTATGTTCATAAACCTAAGCCCTAAGCCCTAAGCCACCTAGTGTCCAATTGTGGTCCAAGCCTCTGCCAGCCTTCACGCCTTTCTGTGGAATGCTGTTGCAAGCGCGGGAAACTTCAAACGCCCTAGACCCCAAACATGAGGGATAATAAGGATTCCCCACCCGACAGGTAGATTCCCCTTAATTCGAATTATGTACGGATGACTCTATCCAATTGCGGCCAACAGGCATTCCTAATTGCACCACTGTTGAATGTAATTCTCAGTTCTTAGCACACTAACACCCAACTCAACCAGGAATGTAGGATTGCGCGTTTGAAATATTACCCCAACATGGAACAGACCAAGGTTCATAACTCAAGGACTGTCATGGGATTTCCTCACCCAACCCCCGATACAAGCAACATAAAGTTCCCCATGACCTCTTCCCGCACGGCTCTCTTCCGAACTGTTTCGGAGCACAGCACTTCCTTGGTACGAGGCTTTACCTAGACCCCCCAAGCAGTGTAGGGATTAGGATTTCGTGCTTTCTATATAGCCCAAACCATGAACCACGAACAAAGTGTCCAGCAAGTGCTGTGTCACGAGCTCACGCCTTCTGATGAGGTTAGTTATTTACATTTGTTTTTCTTCAGGTGAAATTTGCTTAGAAATCGAGCGAGCTCACGAAACAAGGATCATAGAGACCGAAGATGAAGATTGAGCCAAGAAGCTCAAGGCATTAGTTGTATGAAATGCGTCCTACAGGTCAGCTAGGAGCTTATCAAGATATTTCCATCTTTCCTATGATTTTGCTAATGGGATCCTTGTCTAAAGCATATCAAAAATTACCATTAGCTGACATTCCAGAATCTGTGTCTTGTTCCGTGGGCGTGTGTGTTCATTAATGAAAGTACTTTGTGAGCGAAATCATGGAAAGCAAAAAAAATACCCACAAATTGGCCCTTCATAAATCCTATTTGAAGGTAGTTGGGGAATCCTGGTACAACTCAAAGCCCCCCATGATCCTTGGAAACGCTTGTGGATTTGCGGGGCTCATGGGACTTGCTGTGCTTGTGCCTTTTTTAGCCAGGACTTGCGAATTCACTGGACAAGTGCAGTCCAATGATAAGTGCGCAAGGTCTTGCGGTGAGGGTTTGCGCCTTCACCTTACACACCTGAAACCCTGAAGTACCAACTTGCAAGCTCCAACCAAACATCTTGAGCCCTCTCGAACCTAAACTCCGAAGCGGACTAAACTGGACACCTGACAAAAACCTAGAGTTCCCCTGCACGTTAACTTCTCCCATGAATCGTCTGAGAGCGCTGCCGGCAACACGCCGGCTGCTTCAGAGCACTAAAATTTTGATTCCTAGTTGCTCCTACACTCCTGAACTCGTAGTCCCAGCGCGGGCTTCAACGCAGTGTAGATTAATGCGTAACCGGACGCGAAGAATTTCGGACTTCCAAAAGCTAATTTAAGGGCTGGAGCGCTGGTCTCTTTACATCCTCCAGGCTGTGACACTCGTAGGCTCGAAAGATACGTTCTCAACCACTGTGGGCGCTACAGAGCTCAAGCTGCTTGAGCCCAGCCGGAAGACTATGACTGTAAAGACCAGGACCTGCGTGGAAGGTTCGAAGGCTTCAGTTTTGGGGATCTGCGAAGGTCCAACAAACACGGCTTAGGTTCAGGGACTGCTTTCTGGGCAGTGGGCCCTTTGGAGCCTGACACGAGGGTCCGGGTTTCAATGTTCCCTCCGACCATGATTACGACGCCCCGGTTGAAGTTCATGTGCTTTGGACTCAGCAAACTGGATCTTAGGCGCTTGCGCCTAAGCACAACATGATGCGTTGACAAGTTGAAGTTTACTCATCTAATGTCCGCACGAAAAAGCTCAAGAGAGCACCAAGGTCGGGAACCAGGAAAGCATCTTTTCCCCCAAAAAACTACACATCTGTAAGAGGACCCACGGGACAATAAGGGAAGCTAGGACCTTCTCTCTCTAACCCCTCCGCTCATAAGAGATCACGGCTGTGCTCATCTGGAAGGACCACGAAAAAAATTACATCTGAGAGCACCTTGACAATGGCACATGTCACATCCAGCCGAAGTGTTGAGCAAAACCTGAACTCGCTATCGTGAAGCAATTTGCTTTTTTGAATTCGGATGCTCTGCCGTTATCTAGCGTGGCTCTTCTTTGAACCAAATTTGGGACCTTTGCGCACTTGGAGGCTCAAGGTAAGTGTAACATATTTTCAACCGGTACTTATAATTCAGTTAGAACCATGGTAAGGGACCATAATATAGAGAGCCGAGAGCGCATCATTGCTTTATTAGCACAGGCTGTACAAGCAAAATCGGGTTATCATTACCTTGATCCTCCAAGCAGAATATCACGGTCTGAATGCCCGGCCGTTGCGCAGTGATTGCAGGCTTGGGGCTCTCGCTCAACAGGTGCAGGGTTGAGGACTCTACAAGTTAGACAGTTAGAAGCATGAGGCACTGCATGGACAATGTTTGAAGTTTACGGATTTCAAGATTACCTAGAGAAAGGTGAACGCTACCCTGCAACTCCCGGATTGTTGCAAAGAAAAGGTGCCGTAGTTGTTGCTGGCTTCGGCTTCTAGCCCATTAAAGTCAAGATTCTGCAGCTAAGAACATTTTGCTATAGATTCATGCGTTGGGCTCTGCACGTTCTCAATCTACCTACTCGCTGGCAGTCAAGCGACCGGACAACTACGCGGCAGCCATGGCGTGAATCTCAACGACAGCACTGTCGCTTCCTAGTCCACCTGTGCATATCTATGGTAGTTATTTAAAACCCATTGAAAACGAGTTTAAAAATTAACGGACCGGAGAACCTCACATGTGTAGTTTAACCTGAATCTAAATGAGATAATATTAGGATGCCGTCGCCCGCCGAAATAAGAAGACGCGTAAGAAGGGATGATAAGCAGACGAAACAGCGATCCGCGACGAAGCGATGAGCATGTTGCGCGAGTGCCAAAGAAGATATATTTTTCATGCATGTGTGTATGTATGTATGCATGCATGCGTGCATGCATGCATGTGGGTCGTTGTCAAAATTATAATCCCTTTTTGGATCCCTATTATAATACGCACCTAATATTTAGGGTACCAAAAAAGGACCAGAATTTTGACAACCACCCATGTATGTATCCATGTCTGGTGGTGATGGTCGTGGCGGTGGCGGTGGTGGTGGTGGTGATGGTCGTGGCGGTGGCAGTGGCGGGGGCGGTGGCGGCGGCGGCGGCGGTGGCGGCGGCGGCGGCAGGGGTGGTGGTGTTGCTGCTGCTGCTGCTGCTGCTGGCGGCGGTGGTGGTGGTGGTGGCGGCGGCGGTGGTGGCGGCGGTGGTGGTGGTGGTGATCGTGGTGGTGGTGGTGGTGGTGGTGGTGGTGATGGTGGCGGTGATGCTGGTGATGTTGGCGGTGGTGGTGATGGTGGTGATCATGGTGATCATGGTGATGGTGGTGATGGTGGTGAT
>CAJNIZ010009286.1:1830-13562 GCA_905231905.1 Symbiodinium pilosum
ACAGTCTATATTAGGAGTCCTATAAAGGGCTATATATAGCCATATTATAAGTATTATCCGACTGTTAGTGAGGGGGGGCAGTACCCAATATTTAGGGGATAGGGTTGACCTGGACCCCAAAAGTAAGTGGAACAATAGCCCCAAACACCTACAAACAGACCAAAGGGCAATTATTCTACATACTTTTGGGGTTCAGGTAGGGTTTAGGGGTATATTGGGGTTATATTGGGATAATTGAAAATGAAATGGAAACTCCTATTTAGGGGTTAGGGTTTAGAGTGTTGGCGTTGAAGGCCCGGTTCTAGATGACATGAGGGTTTTCGGTGCAGGGTTTGGGGTCAACAGTCTGTGCTACCTCTTGGAGTTGCATGTGTCGAGGTTTAGGGTTTAGGGTTTAGGGTTTAGCCGTCTCGATCATGCTGACCCGTTATCGTGTGCTCCATGAAGGTTTCGAGTTGAAACTGAACCAACCCTAAACCCTGAACCTGGAAACAATCAGGACTAGGTAAACAGGTAAACTGCGTAATGGCTTGGAAGTTTCTCATCACAAGCCCAGGTTATGCACTTTCTAGTGGGCACCCAGAACTCCTGAAGATAATCTCAACGTACAGCCACGCGGTTCAGGTTTAGGGTCTAGGGTTTAGGGTTTGTGTGTCCTAGGGCCCTAAACTTTAAACCCCGAACCACTATCTTGAGAACCCACCTACAGCATTTGGTCTCTCGGGAAGGAAGCAGGCTGCAGACTGCTGGTTGGACCAATCCCCGCCCTCCAAAAATGGTTTTTGGATTTAGGGTCTAGGGTCTAGGATTCAGGGTTTAGGGTTTAGGGCTCAGGGTCAAGGGTTAGGGTTTCGGGAGTTTAGGGGTTTAGGTTTAGGGTTCCCGGCACTTCCCCGGACTTTCCTTGACCAAGTTGTATTTAAAGCTGGATCCTTGCTACGCTCCTGCCAAGGGAGCACGAACCCCGCGGTGGCCCTTTTGGTCCTGCCAGTTTGCAGTTTGAGGTACGCATGTTGTCCTTAGAGGAACCTAATCTTCCTATGGTCCTATAACGATCTTAAAGGGACCTAGCATCCCTGTGATCCCCTAAAAGGGACCCAAAAATTCCATACCCCCCTTAAAGGAACCTTATATCCCTTAAAGGGACCTAGCATGTGCTGGTCAGTGTATCCGTTTCCTTCTGTTAGAAGCAATCAAGAATCAAGTCCACAAATTGATTAGTCACTCGCATGTACCAGCACCCGAATTAAACAAGCAGCCACCACAAGGGTTGTAGAAGGTGGGCTGCATGGGTTCCATGTTAGTTGGGTTCAGGGTTGCCTGTTGATCGACAAAAATCCTGCATGACCCTATATGTCTATAAACTCCAGGAATATACATGGGATCAAGCAGGATCATGCGCATCAACCGTTATTGTTTACTTTAGTTTCTGTTTATCAGGGGACCTATTCCTGAATGTTTTCTTGGTGTGCTTAAAGTAGTACACTGGTCACCATAAACAGAGGAAGACAAGATGAGCCCGTCTCTCAGGGTTTGGCATGGCAAGGTCCCAAAATACATCCCTAAACCCAAATATGGACGCGCGATTAGCAAACCCCCTCCCCTTAAATCAATTCTCATAGGGACGAAAGTAAACATCCCAATATTAAGGCCCTCCGAAGGAGGGGACTTATTAATCAGGATTATACGTCAAATCCTAAGCCCTTAAAACACCTACTTTTGAGAAGCTCTCTCAAGACAACTTGAGCATGTAGGCTGTAAAGCCTGAAGCCCCTCAACAGGAATATATAGGTTTTCAGAATGTTTTTAATTTCTGTAATATCCTGACTCCTGATATCTTGCTATATAGCCATACAAGCTGGATTTTCATGGGAACCAGACCCCCCAAAGCATCCAAAAAATGGAACCCCCCAAAATGACACCCATGACTACATTGGGGAACCTAGGGGATTATTAAGGAGTTCCATCTTTTGGATCCTTTAGGGGGTCTGGGAAGCCCACCTTGATAATTCCTACCAGGCCGAAACAATAAGCCCTAGATCAAGCCAGCTTCCATGTCATTGCCTATGTCGTTTCCCATGTGGTTTTCCATGACAAAAGATAATACCCCCAAACCCTATACCCTTCTTGGGGTGGTATCTTTACCTGAACCCGCAAGAATAATGGCCTTATTGGCCACATTTAGAGGATTTGGGCTTTGGTTGCCGTCCATTTGGGGTCCAGGTAGACCCTAAACCCCGCGTCGAGTCGCCAAAGCCGAAAAAAAAGGGTTCTCAACATTGTGCTCTCTTTGTAGGGTTCAGGGTTTAGGACATCGTAACAGGACTAGCCAAAGTCTCATGAAGGCCTAATCCACGAATCTCAACAACATGTCCCTAACTTGTTTAATCTAAGGACTTTGGGAGGGACCCCTCATAGGGACCCTTGTAGCTTTTGGGGGTTAATATGGGNNCTACCTAGGGATATAGGGGTTATCATATAAGGGTTATACATGGTAATGGGATTAAGGGTCCCTATTAGGGGTCCCTCCTAAAGTCCCTAGATTTAAGGTTTAGGGTCGTCCCTAACTTTGGTTGTCAGGATCCGCTTCGCCGGCCGGAAGGTCGAAACATCGGAGGTCGAACCAGGACCCTGGTGGAGTGGAGTTTCCAGAACTTAAGGGTGGTTTAGGGGTTAGGTCGGGGTTACCTCTCATAAAGAACATAGTATGCTGACGGGTTCTATATAGGGATGCCCCCAATCGCAGAAACTACAAATTTCGACTCTTGAGCTTCGTCAGCTTACTGATACTTGGAGGCCCATGGGATTTAGTAACTACTTATAACTGGGCTTATAACCCTACTTATAATTGGGGTAACCCCTGTAAGCCCATTTAGCGGGATTGTAAGTAGGGTTATGAGCCCAGTATAAGTAGTTACTAAGTCCGATGGGCCTCCAAGTACTCAGAAGAGAATGAAGAAATCGGTTCTAGACGAGGGTCTACCGCAAGAAGTAGTCTTGAGATTGTCTAGGGACTGCTACAGGGTTCCAAGCTGAGCATGAGCAAGTAGTCGGCCCTAAACCCTGGCCCCAAAACCCTGAACCTTAAACCCTCAGCTGCATCTGGCACAGACTTGGTTGGAGGAAAGCCCAGGGTGTCGCTCAAGCCTGAAAGTGGCAATTTAAAACGACCTCACCCGACCTAACCCTAGTTGGCGTTTTATATAGGGAATAGTACCAAAATGGTCTTAAACGAGGAATTGAAATTATTCTAGACTACCTTGGCTTGAGAATTTCCAGACGGCTCATTGCGCCCATATAACCCTTACACATCCCACTTAGATACTTGCTAGTTTTCGCACACGTCCTTTGTATCAGCCATGTCGACGAACCCACCTGGTAACTCCCTACTGGAGATTCCCTCAACAAATCCCCGTGGCCCTAAACTGCATACCTCAACTGCCGAGACCCCGCTGAGACCCAAAACGAATCAAGGTACCTAAATCCTATGAACTTGGACCCCGAAGTCTATGTGAGCTGCACGTGCCTGAATAGCTACCAACATCCTTTTTGAAGTCTATTCGAAGCAACCTATACCAGAATTGTTGACACACGATTGAGAATTCTTGCCAACAATCCCAGGGAATTTCTAGAGCAGCCCAGTTTCCATGTAGCTTGCCAGTCTATGCTCCATTTTAAGTCTTCATCATTGGCAGTTACTTACCCCCAAAACACCCTAAACCCTGGACCATGACCCCAAACCCTAAACCCCAAACCCTCAACCCTGTACCTAGACCCTCCATCTAACCTCTATCAGGGCCTAAGTACCCATTATTAGGCATCATATGTCCCCAATTAGGGGTACTAGGAGGGTCTTGGTAGTAAGCCCCAAGGAGACGCTCTACCCACTTGTGGGGCAAGGGGTTGTGGAGTTGTTGCCCCCGATTTACGGGGCACTCATTCGAAATACGACGCCCATTTGGCAACTATATACCCAACCTCTAATCCTAAGCCTTAAACCTCAAATCATGAACCTCAAACTATAATCCTAAATCCGAAACCCTAGACTGTGTGTGGGGACTCTGTGTCAACGCTCTGTTGCGGCAGGGGCGTGTTGGAACGTCACTATGCCGGCGAAGAGGAGGAGGCTTTCGCACGACATATGAGGAGCATTTTCCAGGACACATACTATACTATATAGGGGTTTCCCAAAATTAGGGGTACCTTTTTGGAGGTTCCTATAATAAGGACCATAGTATTCTGGGGTCTATACTGGGGTCCCCATATTTTGGGAAACTACCATATAGGGATAGTATAGGTATAATAGGGCATATATCGGGCTCATATGGGGATTATATTTGGGTTTCGGGTTCGGGGATACTATGTATAGTCCCCAATGGAGAGTAAGAACAGCCATACAATCTTGCTTGGTTCAACCACCACCAAAGCATTGCGTATTTAGTGGCACTGAGAAGCTGACATGATTTAGCTATTGTCTACAACCCCAAACCCTCCTTACACCTTGGGGAGAAACCTTTGAGCGATGCTATCATATTCCCTTCTTAGTATAGTATTCATGACCACTGTTGATATTACAGATCCTGCATGACCTTAGTATACTGTAAGCCAATCATCCTCAAGCTGTAAGGTACTTAGGGCCAGGCAGGATTTTTAGTATCCACCCTATTTGCCCTTGCGTAATCCCAGCATGCATTCCATTTCCCATTTTCTTGTCCATATGATTCTCCATTCATGAGGGTACTAATCCTAAACCCCAAACCCGAAACCCTAAATCCGCCGTAATAGCCATGACGATCACTTTTTTCCAGTGCTGTCATTGCAGTAGTCCAGCTAGGTCCTTGCCCCCGGCATTGCTCAGGGTTTAGGGTTAAGGGTTTAGGGTTCAGGGCTTAAGGGTGTGGAGTTCAGCGTTTAGGGTTTGTGGGTCCCTCATCCGACCTCTCCCTAAATGGTGATAAACACATATATACATTAATTTATATCGAACAGTCCCAATCAAGCCATAAAATGGCCAGGAACGAATATCAGGGTCAGGAACGAATATCACGGTCCCAGGTTCCGTATACAATAACTGCATAGGGTACCCCGATTAGTATTGCTTGAGGCCCTACAGTTTCTTCTGCTTGTATGGGATGATTGCTGGTTAGAATTCAGGTCTGGTTTAATGAAGTCCGGGAACGAGTGTAAAGACGCAATCGTCTAAACCCCAAGTCATATCCTAGCAAGAAACCAATTTACCTGCTGTATCCCTGAACCCCAAAAACCCAAGGCCCTGAGCGTGATTCCACTGACCCTTAAAGCCCACTTGGAGGCCCACGGGTCCCCCTAAATGGGGTTATAGAGGTTACCCCAATTATAAGTAGGGTTACAATCCTAGCTATAAGTAGTTACCAAGTCCCATGGGCCTCCAAGTAAACCCATCCAGAGCCTCAAGCAGCCATCCAAAGCAGTAGCTATATTCCTAAATAAGTGATAGTAATAGAAATAGTAATATTAATAGTAATAGTGATAGTAATAGTGATAGTAATAATGATAGTAATAGTCATAGTAATAGTGATAGTAATAGTAATATTAATAGACCCTAAACCCTAAACCCTAAACCATAGTAATAGTAAAAGTAATCCCTAAACCCTAAACCCTGTAAAAGTGATAGTAATAAGAACCGTGGAAGGGGAACTATCTAGGCGACCTTTGGGAGCGCAGTAGTATGTGTCGGCAGTTTAGGGTTTAGGGTTTAGGGTTTAGGGTTTAGGATTTAGGGTTTAGGGTTTAGGATTTAGGGTTTAAGGTTTAGGGTTTAGGGAGTTGTAGGGGAACCCATGCCACCTCAAGCGGTAGCTGCACTACACCCTAAGCCCAGGAGTCCTTCTACTTCTGCTTTGCTGCTGGCCATACCCCAACAAACAGACATAACACTACACCCTAAACCCTCAATCCTAAACCCTAAACCCTCAAACCCTAAATCCTAAACCCTAAATCCTAAATTTCCTAAACCCTAAACCCTCAATTTTGGGAGGGTTTCTAGGCCTGTGCAGAAATTTTCAATCTAGCGGCAGTTGTGAGAAGGACCTTGGGCAGGCTCTCTCCCATAGGCCAACCCGAAACTCAAGAAAAGGGGGGGAGTATTTGCTTTCAGGTGACGGAGAGTCTTATTCCAAAATCTCGCAACACTCCCTAAGGGTCCAGGACCCAAATAACAGGGTTTTAGGGCCCAAATACTATAATATGAACGGTATTTGGGCTTAAAACCCTATTATTGGGTCTGCCCGAAATCCCTCAGCCATGGAATGTCTTGGGCAGGTTCCTGACCATTACCAGGTGTTGGAGTCTCAGCAGGGTTTAGGGCTGATTATAATTAGGGATTAGGTTTAGGGTTATAGTTTTTTAGGGGTTATAAGGATGTTAGAGCTTGCAGGGCTTACTGTATAGGAGTTATTGGGGTTATAGGGTTTATGCGGATTAGCTGTTTTAGGGTTTATAGGGTGTATGGGGGGTATAGGGATTGCAGGGGTTATAGGGGCAATAGGGATTACAGGCTTTTTTGGCTTATGGGGGCTTCTAGGGCTGTAGAGATTAAAGTTGTTTGCATGGTTTATAAACCCTAAACCGGAGTTTCAGGGATGACACGCGTTGTAAGGATTGCAGGGGCTATAGGACTTGTGGCGCTCGTAGGGTTACAGGGATCATAGGATTCATAGGGTTGATAGGAATACTCGGGTTTATACGGTTTACAGAGTTTATGGAGGGGGTTTGTTGTTCACAGGGTTTATTGTTTGGATACTTTCTGACTCTGAATTCCCTAAGCCCTAGACCCAAACCCTGATGAGCGAGTAGATTGGCCGTTCTCAGCATCATGCAGGGATGTGGGGTAGCGTAGCTTTCCGGTGAGCAACCTCCAACCTAAACCCTAAATCCCTAAGCCCTAACTTCCCAAGCTGAGGATTTGGAGTGGTTAGTGAATGCATGCTGTGCATGGAATGTCGCATGCGAATACTCCAGGGCCTCCGGGGGCATTCCACAGACAAGGAAGTGCTCTTGGGGCATAGTGTTCAGGGTTTATCGTTTTGGTACGCCAGTAGTTCCCTTTTTGCCCTTTGTATTTTGGGGTCTCCTTATTAAAGCTGAACATTAGGAAACAGGGTACCCTGATTAAGGGGTTGCTGGGGAACCTAGTTTTGGGTAAAGCCAACCCGACATGGACCAAAAGGTTAATATAGCGAAGGTCTAGAGGCACGACGCAGGTACAAAGTATGATAAGGTTTTGCTGATTTCCCAATTTCCCTGCATAAAGAATTAATCACCCCCTCCACCCCCAGTATCAAACAACCCCCAATCAGGGCTTTGGGGTTTAGGGTAGAACCCTACTAAACCCCAAACCCTCAAGCTTAAACCCTAGCATTAGATGAGCTACTGTCAATGTTAGCCTTATTAAGGGACCCTTGACAGTGGACATAGGGATCCCTCATGTAAAATAGTATAGTCCCTAATATCCCCCCTAGTAGTGAACCCATGTCCATTAATTTTCTGGGGAAATATTGACCCTAAACCTTAAACCCCAAACCCTCAACCCTAAACCCAGAAATCTCAGACAAGAGCATTCATGGCCCACCCCCCCCCTTGTCGTGCGATCTACGATCAGATGAGCTACTGTCAATATTAGTCCTATTAAGGGGCCCTTAACAGTGGACATAGGGGTCTTTCTTGTAGTTTGGTATAGTGTCTAGTATAGTCCCTAATAAGGAACCCATGTCCATGAAATCATGTGGGAAATATTGACCCTAAATCCCAAACCCCAAACCCTAGTTCCTAAACCCCAAACCCTGTCCAGTCAATTATGTAGGAAATATGGACTGTGGCACATACGCTTGAATGCGCAACCCTGAGAGCCCAGATCTGCAATGGAGCAGAGGTATATAGGGTTTAGGGGTTTAGGGTCTTTAGGGTTTGGGGGTTTAGGGGTTTAGGGTTTAGGGTATATAGGGTTTAGGGGTTTAGGGTACATAGGGTTTAGGGTTTCGGGTATATAGGGTTTAGGGGTTTGGGGTTTAGGGTTTGGGGTATATAGGGTTTAGGGATATATAGGGGATACATAGGGGTGATATAGGGATAATGGAAAAATGGAAACGACTATAGTATATTATACTTAGATCTCCAAACGTTCCCATGGCTTAGGGTTACCTAGATCTGGTCTCCAAAAGTCCCATCAGAAGGGAATTAGGGTTTAGGGATGAGTGGTACTGCATCGAGGGATCCGATGGTCTCCCCCAATATGAGCTATAGTCTAAACTCCTTAAGGGGGGTATATATAGGGGATTATATAGGGGACTACTATAGGGGCTATTAAGGGGGATACTAGGAGCTTAGACTATGGCTCATATGGAGCAAGATTGTATCCTTCTTCTTTGATGCTGTTTGTAAGAAGAATATCATCTCTCTACTCCAACCCTGGGAGCACAGTACCCCTCAAGTAAGGAATGTTAAGTGCTATTTGGAATCCTACGTCCTGGACCCCAAACGCTAAATCCTCAACCCTACCTGGAGGCCCATGGGACTTCGTAACTTCTTTTAACTGGGCTTATAGACCTAACTATAAATTATGATAATTCCCCCAAACGGGCATGTACAGTACCCCAGTTATAAGTAGGGCGAATATCCCAGTTATAAGTAGTTACTGAGTCCCATGGGCCTCCAAGTAGCCACTTAACTCCTTGGGACTTAGCTTGGACCTTTCCATGTTCTTCTCCATTCCTGGATTCCCAGGTTGGGATTCCCCTATACTCCTGTTACAGGTAATTGCTAAGTCTCATGGGCCTCCAAGTAATGGGCTCTCTGTCAGTCCTGAACCCTAAACCCTAAATCCCTAAATCCCTAAACCCTAAACCCTAAACCCTAAATCCTAAATACCCTAAACCCTAACCCCTAACCCCTAAACCCCTAAACCCTAAACCTCTAAACCCTAAACCCTAAACCCAATATGGTAACTTAATTTTAAGTTCCTTAAAAGCAACCCAGTCTCCGGAGGCTAGGCGTGGCCCGGCACGCGACGCAGGACGAGGTGACGCAGGCTCACTCTAGGGTTACTATCCCCTTTTAGGGTTTAGGGTTTAGGTTTTTAGGGATTTAGGGTTTAGGGTTTAGGGTTTAGGGGTTAAGGGTTTAGGGTTTAGGATTTAGGGTTTAGGGTTTAGGGCTAGGGCACGGAAATTATGTCACATATGTGTTCCCCCGAAGGGCTCAGAAAGGGGCATCGGGGATGTAGTCCTTGCCTGGCGATGGAGATGGAGAAGGTAGGAGGCCCCGTTGCGGAGGCAGAGGCCGAAGCGCGGCCAGTGATGGAGGACGTGGCAGAGGGCGTGGTCGGCGGCTGACTAACGTGGAAGCCGGCGGTGCCAACACCCAAGCTACTTGGGGGGTCAGGGGGACTTAGTAAGTAGGTTAATAGCCCCTATAACCCATATAGTAACCCAAATTATCCCCCTTATGAATCCACTTAATAAGTCCCCCTGACCCTCCAAGTAGGATGTTCTTTGCTGGCCCTGGCCAAGCGCTCCAAGATGGGGTTCCGGATCCTCGCCGCCTCACCGAAGCAGCAGCGCGGAGGGAGAGGAACCGCGCCAGCGCTGTGAGAGCAACAGCCATCCTAAAGGCCAGACCATACATCTAAAAAACAGGTAAAAAATGTGGACCGCAACCCATCCTCATGGTGCTTAATTGGAGAGTGGGGAGTGAGTATACGTATACCATTCTAGAGGTACATATGGGCGTTATTGTAGGGATTCACTCCCCTAATGTCACTTAAGCACCAGTAAGCCATAACAAGATCCAACGAGACCATCGTTCTACATACTTTGGACGTCCAGTTAGGGTTGACACTTACCTGGAGGAAAATGTTGGTATAACGCTCCTTTTTCATAGGTACATTGGTTCCCGTACATACGCCTTTCTAGAAGGATTCTACTGGGAACCTAAACAGGGAACCCCAAGAATTTTGTAGGAATATGAAAGAAAATATACCGAAGGGTCCTCGTGATCCTGTGATATATATTCCGACTATATTGCTGGGTTCCCCCTTCGGAGTCCCCATGAGAGTCATGTTTTCTGGAGCTTATCCGTCTTACCGGTTTGGATTGACGCCATCCTGACTTTGAAGTTTAAGAGTTTAGGGTTTAGGGTTTAGGGTCTAGGGCTTAGGGTTTAGGGTTACCTTCGTAGGCCCCCTGTAAGATTCGGTGAAGGCCTTTATAAACCTTGTGCGAACATCCAGAAAACTCCCCAACCGTCTTTCAAAGCCATGAATCCCCTGTAAACCTTCCGTAAAGGTATATTATATAACACCTGTAAAGACCCTGAAATAAAAGCGTTCAAAACTTTCATAAACCCTCTAGAAACCAATCAGAAAACCTCCCGAACCTTTTAAAAACCTGTTATGCAATTCCGGAACCTTCTGCGAACCTTTAAACCTTATAGAACCCCACCCCTCTACAAACGCCATAAGACTCTATAAGCCGCATCTAAGCCTCTGAATTAAAGTTACCGGGGGCGAGGCGTGAATGCTGACGCATATATGAGCCATAATCTAAACTCCTTACAGGGAAGTTATATCGGGGATTATATAGGGGAGTATTACAGGATGTTTAACGGGGATACTGGGAGTTCGGACGATGAGCCATATAGCCATGTATTTAGGCACGTGCTGGAAGAGGATGCATGTTGGTCTCTCTCTCGCTCTGTCTCACCTATTTTCAGAAGTCGTGGGCTGCAACCCGAAGCCCTAAATTGCTTTTGAGATGAGGATTCCGGTCGTAGCCAGACAACTGGGCAGGAATCAGGCTGCACGAGGCCATCATGTTTCGTAGTTTGTTGAAGCCTTCGAACAACTTGGTTATTCTTCATTCCTTGCTCCATCGTTACAACTCAAAAGCCACCTGAATCCGGTTTAGGGCTCGGGGCTTAGAAATTCGAACCCTCAATCTCCTAAACAAACCTTCATTAATAAACCCCCTCCCCTTAAGAGGGATTAACATGGGGATCCTAACATAATATGAAGACCCTTAGAAGGAGGGGATTTATGAATCATGGGTCTACATTAAGCCCCTCAATCACCCAAACCCCCAACTCTAAACCCTAATCCCCAAAACCCTAAGCCCCTCAATCCCAAAGCCTCAGACCGAAATCCTACACCTCCTAAACCCTAAACCCTAAACCCACTGAAGCACAAGCTCCCATCCGAAATTCCCAGATGTGGGTCTCCTAAAATTCGGTGTATCTTTTAAAATGGACTAGTGGGGGCTATAGAGGGTTTAGGAAGTAGGGACTAGAGTTTACGTTTTCGGCTTTAGCGTTTAAGGATTAGGGTTTAGGTTTTAAGGTTTAGGGATGAGGGTTTAGGGTTGCCCAAAATTCGGGGTACCTTCTTCGGCGTCCCATAAAAAATGACCATAGTATTTCAGGGTCTATGTTGGGTTCCCTTTTTTTTGAAAATTGCCCTAAGCCCTAAACCCTATTTTGGGAAACTACCAGAGAAGGGTTGCCCCCTTGAAGCAGCTGAGGCCTACCGCGCCCTTGCCAAGTCTGGGGCCTCGGTTTGGTCTAGGTAATTGGGGTTCAGGGTTTTAGAGTTTAGGGTTGGGGGTTTAGGATTTAGGGTTTTGGTTTTAGGCTTCAGGGTTGGGTGTTTGGGGTTTAGGGATTTGGATCTGCAGTTTAGGTTTTGGGGCTTGGGTTTTTTGAAA
>CAJNIZ010009287.1:0-13562 GCA_905231905.1 Symbiodinium pilosum
TGGACAACTACCTGATCATGCTTGCACGCAACAAACACACTCCCTTGGGAAGGCTCCCGACCGTATTGCAAGCGCAACTCCTTCGTGCCCACAACATAGCCCAGTAGGTGGAGCGCAAGTTTCTTCACTTCGGCAGGGTTCTTTGTCATGAGTGATGCTAATCTCGAGACTGCGAAGGCAACATCAGGCCTTGTCCGACAAGCAAGCCAAATGATTTCACCAAGCATTGATTGACACGTAGCAATATAAGGGTTTACGAAACCACTTTTGGCAGGGGCTTTGGGGGGTCCACAGGCCATTTCCTTGAAATTGTTTTTGCGTGAACCACTGTGCAAGAAATCCACACCAAACCATGCTTTCAAGACAGAGTTTATTTCTCAACTTGGGTTTTGACATGTTTTTGCTCACGCCGGATGTCAACCTCGAAAGAATGTCCAAACCAAAACCAATCGTTTTTCATTGTTGTATGTCAGTTGCTGTCCCAGCCCAGCCCTGCTGCTGGAGATGGAGTTGGGGCTGGCTACGTGGTGAGGTTTTGAACCATTTTTCATGTTGCAGTAGCACGCTAGCAGCCTCGGGCTAGGTGAGCTCGCTTGTGTGTTGTGGTATTTGCTGGAAGAACCTAGACGCTGACCTGTGCGGCCGAAGTTTGTTCTTTGTGAGGTAGATGGAAAACAGAAAGCATTCACTAACAGGGCAAGTCCAGTATGAAATTTTTTTTGGCTAAAGACGAGCAGAGCAGTAGGAGCCATATGCTATGATTCAAACTTGGCGCAATGTTACATAGATTTGTGTAGAGATTTTACGGATAAGGTACTAGGGTACTTCGTCTAGGCCTAGGCACTTGTGTTCTGCGATGATGATAGTGCTCTTCGCCATGGTTTTGCTTTGGGTGTGCGCTGCGGCGCACCCCCGGCAGCGTATGACTGTAGATGGGCACGCGACACATTTGAGGTTGCCTCAGTCTGCTTGGTTGCAAGCTTTGGCCAAGAGTGCAGATGTGCACTGCTCTTGGGAGTTTCAACAGTTGGTGCAAGCCGAGAAATACAAGCTTGTAGGCCTGATGCAAGTGGATGTTTCTCACGTTCGACCGTGGAAGGGTTCTCTCACATCCTGGTCAAAGGAAGCCACGACATTGCATCAATACTACCAACACCCTCTTGATAGTTTTGTTGTCCAAGTCTCTTGCGCCTTCAAGCTAGACAGTCAGCAGTCCGTGTACCACAAGATGGACCTCAGATCAAGAGAGACTGCTGTCAACGGGTCCGATGGTCTATTTTGTCCAGCAGGCCTCAGACTGTCAACGCTAGGCTCTTTGTATGGAACAAAGGTGACCACCCACAATGCGTTTTCTGAAGAGTCACAGCCAATGCAGCTTCAATTGTTTTTGCAAGAGTGTGGTCTTGCTTCCCAAGAAGATTTTGACAACGTCGCAGCGTGCATGTTGCCGCAGCCTGTGGCCGACCTTGTCCTTCGCGGCCGCTGGCAAGATTTAGTTTGGATGTGTCGATGGGCTTGGTTTAAGAACCCTTTATCTCAAAGAGCTATGTGGGATGGGTTTAGGCTGCCCCCAAACTTAGAAGCGTTGGCAGGTAAACATGAAATTTTGCCTGAAGTGGAAGCTTTGGATTTGTCACGCCTTGATGGGTTCCTGAACGATCTTCGCCGGTGGGGCCCAACAATCTTGGCAAAATGCGAGTCAGCGGAGGAAGCTGCTGGTGAGGAACTGTTGTTGGGGTCCTATGCCACATGGATCCGGCAGCTGCTGGCATACTTCCAGCCTCACTTTTCCAATGATATTTCCCAGTTGCACTACAGCCAAGGTTCCAGGCCCAGGCTCTCATCCAATAAGCGCTACTCAGACTCGCAGTTGGTGGGGCTTGTGCTTTTTGCGTGGCACTTGAGAGACACTGCTGCTCTCGCAGATGCTCTCGCAGATGCTATTCCCAGCGCAGTGGAAGCTATTTTTCCCAGCTTTTTTTCCAAAACCAGCGTTGCTCAGGGCAAGCATGTCCTCAAACACAGCAAATCCTTGCTAAGGAGTGCCCAGCTTGGGGTGGACATTGCTTTAATGCTGGTTAGACGTAAGCGCCTGCAGGAAAGCGGTGCTGGGGCACGATATGGTTGGGCAGATAGTTCCGTAGTAGCTAAAGGGGATTGGTTAATTTCGAAGCATCAGGCTGTGATGGAATCCCAGTGTGTGGACCTTTGGGGCTCTTGGAGGGATTTAGTGCACTCACAGCCAGGCCTGGCCGACAGCGAGAATCTTGATCCTGCCATTGCCGAGCGTCGGCAAACCCTAACCAAGAACCTTATTGCTGGGATCCGTGTATTCACCCAACCCCCGCAATCTTTGGCCTTAGGCCTCACGGCTTTAGAAAGTAAGGTATCTGCCTTGTTGTTCAGTTTTTCTTGGAAGTCGGCAGTATGAGGGCCTTGCAGAGCTTTCTAGAAAGTTTTGTGTCGTTCACAACAGACATGGGGACAGAAATGGGTGCAGCATCCTTTTTAGTGCAAGACCTTTCAAAATTGTTCCCTGATTGGCTAGCAGAACCCCTCCTTCATATGGATGTTGACAATGGAGATGCAGAGGACCATTGCGCCTTCGAATCTTTCAAGCTGTTTCTGCCAGATGCAATCGTGATTCCAGGTGCATTGCATATTTGTAGTAATCTGTGCAAGGATGTTTCTGCCAAGCTTGGCCACTGGGAATGCTTTCTCACACAGCTAGGGCAGGTTGAAGCGTTGCTGTGCAATCGTGACAGGCGTGAGCGCTTTTTGTCAACCTGTGTGCCTGCAGGCAGTCAGGATCGTGCCCTCTTCCAGCATTTCAGTGGTAGTCTTTACGAGAAGCGTTGGGGCGCTGTTATCAGTTTTTTGCGCAAGCTATTTCCCTTGCTAGATGCTCTCCAGAAATATTGGAACCATGAAGCATTCCTTGAGGGGTATCGCCAAGAAGACCGAAACCATGACAACCCTGAAGAAGGTCCAGGCTTCGGCTTCCTTGCGTCAGACCTCACCGCTGTGCTTTGCAGCAATCAGTTCCATGTGTACTTGGAAATGGTGATGGCCTTGTTCAATGTAGTTGAAAACCTGTCTTCCTGGTTTGAGGGTTGCGCTTGTCACGAGCAGCATGTCAAGGTCAGGAATAGGCGGGCGCATTCACGAAAGGAGGGTGCGCAGTTGGGCCTTCAGGTTTCATGTCCTATGATGGGCAAACGAGCTCCCCAGCTCGCGTCTGGCTGCCTGCAGGATACTTTCGAAGAGTTGTCCTCCTTACACAAGGCTTCCTTGTTGAAGCGCATGTCCTCACGAAGTCTAAGCCCGCAGGAGGAAGCACTTGTCATGCAGGACTTTGAAGCAGGCCGCAATTATATTTCGCTGGGCTTGCAGGTCAAATTCGATTTTTGGGGCAAGCTGCCCTGGCGCCTGGCTGCGTTGGCGCATGAGGATGTTGGAGTGGCAAGGGCCGCTGCGTGTGACATGCTGTTGAAACGTGATGGGTTGGATGTGGCCGACCCAAGCCTTGTGCACCACCCAGTGACCTTGCGGTTTTTACATGATTCAAGTCCTTTGCGAGGCATGCTCCAGTCTTTTTCGGAAGGTGGTCCCATGAGTGATGTTTTGCGCACCGAGGTGTCCAAGCTAGCTTTCATGCCCGTAGTAGAACGCAGCATTGAGGCCAAGCATTCTTTGATCAGTCGCAGGGTGCAGAAACATTGGAGGTCAGGCCGCATTGTAAGCTTGACTCTGCGGGTTCCAGATATCAAAGCAGAGATGGCCAGGGATGCCGCTTTTTTTCAGGAGCTGACTCAGGCGTTTGCACTCTCTCGAGATCCTGTGAAGGCTGCGCAGCAACTAGGGGTTCATGAGCATCCAGCTTTGGTGTCTGCGTGTTTCGCTCACACCCACAAGGCCAGCAGGGTAGGCATTTTGAACCGCATCGTGTATCGTTGCGACCTGGAGTCCAAGTTCGAGGCTCACTCTCAGGCGCGAGCAGAGCATGAACAAGTGGGAGGGAAGCGAGTTCGTTTAGCTCAGAAAGCTTTGCAGGCTGCCAAACCCAAGCCCGCTCCCAAACCTTTCCCCAAGCAGCGCCCCAGAATGCAGACAGCAGATGAGGGTTATGAGGCTATGCTCAGACTTGCCATTCAGGATCACTTTGTCAGAGTGGCTTCTGGTGCAATTAGTTCCCAGGTTTATTCCCTAGACCTTGCCCCTAATGAGGATGGTAGCTTGCCTTCCCTGATTCCCTTAGGCGCTGTTCTTGAGCGTGAGGTTGTCGTAGCCGGGTTGAGTGCAGTCCCTGGAGCTCAAGCCAGATGTTGAAGGGGAGGCTGAGGCGCCAGAAGACGTGTTGCGTTTTGAAGGTAATAGGGTTGTTCATTTCCAGGTAATCCATGCAGCGCCAAGCCATATGCGCACTGTTCCTCTTGCTGCAGCGGCAGGCACCAAATTAGGTAAAGGAGAGATTGCAGTTTCTGTTCACTCTCTGGTAGAGCAGGGGGCTGGTAAGCGGCACATAGCTTTAGAGCCAGACGTGCAGGCGGGGGGCACATGTGTGGCAGTCCTTTCCAACATTGCAGGTGGCAGCCTTGAAGTGTTGCAGGAGACATTCACACAGTTTTGTTTGGGGCCGCTTTCGTACTGTGTAAAGGGATTTAAGCCCCAAATGCCTGAACTTTGCAATGAGGCCATAACAAAGCTTGTGCGTGCAGGTGCCTTTCCTGATTCCAATGCTTGCTGTGAAGTCGCGTGTGAGGATGAGCAAACACCAGCACAGTGGGTGGAGCTTGAGTCAGCAAGTTTGGTCAAAGGCGTTTTGATGTCAGGGTCTGGAGGGGTCAAGCGTTACACATTGACACAAGTTGCAGTCGCATCCCTTCAAGTTTGTGTTGAGTTGGTTGAGCCAAGACTTGTGTGTGAGCCACGTACGCATTGGGCCCTTCAGGATTGCACCACCTACGAACTTGTCAGGAAACTTGATGCAGCAGGTTGGAGTTGGGAGCGTTTGCCAGCTTCTTCCGAGAAGAAACAGGCGCTGTGCTACTCAGTGGAGAGTGAGAGAAAGGTTTGGTACTCCGGCAAAGGTCTTCCACATCCCTTGTATTTGCAGTGCTTGCTTGAGGCAGAGAGGCTTGCTGGTCTTGGCGTTGTATCTATCCCGCACTGGAGCAGCAAACCTGCTGCTCTGTACAGGAAGCTTTTGGAAGGTGTTCAAGCGGTCCGTTCGCAACCTCGCCCGCGCTTGGTGTTACAAGATGATGTTGATGAAGGGGAAGGGGTCGCAGCGTTGCTTGATGCGCCAGATGTGTTGGTAGATGAGCGTGAGTCAGTTGAAGACGCAGTGCCGGATGATGCCCAGGAAGATGTCGAGTCAGCGCCTCCTGACGGCACTCGTGATGAACAGATACAAGAGTTGCTTGCCTTGTTTGAAGAAGATGAGGAGGTGGGAGGAGCCAATGATGATGATGAGGCTCTTGCAGTTGCTGAGAGGGTGCCGTTGCAACTTGAGGTTGTTGAGTCGGTCCGTGCTTCCGCCAGTCATGTTGTTGCGCCGCCAGTGTTGGGCATGGAGCCTGCGACAGGTGCTGAGTCTGTGCCACCACCTGAGCCTGTGCCAGGCAGGCGTCGTGCCAGCAGCGTTTTGGTGCAGCCAGGACATGTGACGCATTGGGGGTGCTTTAGGATTAGCCATCTTGTTGCCAAGCCTGGCTCCAGACCGTATGGTGCTCTAGAAGCTGTGTGTCCATTTCATAAGCGGGCAGTCAAGTCTGAGTGCAAGAAATACATATCCCATAAGAGCAACGATCAGCGTGCCAAAGACTTGGATTACAAATCCATTTTGCATTGGTGTGCTCAGGCTAGGACTGTAAACCGTCAGCGGCATCATGTGGGCATGAAGTTGTTGCCTCATGCGACAGTCGCAGAGTTGTCCATGGAAGTGCTAGAGTCCCAGCGCATTGATGAGGGCCCAAGCCAACCTGTTGTTCCTGATGATGAGCTGGACAAGGGGGATGGTGTTGCAACTGTTGCAAGTTCCCCTGCAGAGCCTGCTCAGGCCCCAGTCGTTAGCAGGCGAGTGACAGGCAAGCGCGCAGCTCAGACCACTGAGCCCAGAGGGTCACCTTCAGGACCTGCGTCATCATCAGCTGCGCCAGCTGTAGCCAAGGCTGCTGGTGACAGAGATGCACCATCATCATCATCATCATCATCTTCATCTAGTAGCTCATCCAGCCCTCATAGCTCAGATTCCAGTGCAAGTGACAGTGATTCCTCAAGCAGCAGCTGCTCGGCTAGCAATCTGACTGATTGGAAAACACGTCAAGTCCTTGCAACAAGTTGACATGTTTTGCTTGAAGCATTTTTGACACGCCATGACTGCCAGAACTGTGTATGTTTAGGGCAACAATTCTCAAAGAAGATTTGGGATTCATTTTCAGTTTTCAATCGAAGCCGCAGCAGCAAATCCAGAGGCGAGGCAGGAAACAAGTTCATTTTTGGCAAAAAACAGGCTGCAAAGGGATGATTTTTATTGATTTGGGAGGATTTGGAAGGAGTTTCTTGCTTTACACGCTTCGCGTGGGTCCCGAGCCCTTCTGGAAGCTGGGTGGTGTCGTGAGGCATTGGGTTGGGCGCTTGGCTCATGTTTGGGTGGGTTGGGGGTGGGCGGCTCGACCGGCTCGACCGTGCTCGACTCTTGCTCGACCGTCGCTGGGGGTGGGCTCGACCGGCTCGACCGTGGCTGCGGGGTGGGCTCGACCGGCTCGACCGTGCTCGATGCTTTGCTCGATCTGGCTTTTTTGCCGATTGTTGCAGAGGTGCGCCATGGCAGCTGGGTGGCTGGGGCCAGGTCGGAAGTAGGGGTTTTTAGAGAAAAGCCCGCACTTGAGACCAAGCGTCTAGGGCTTTGGTCAGAAGTAACTGTTTTCAGTGAAAAACCCAAACTTGTGACCAAGGGACTTGGGCAGTTTTTCAAGTCTGGGCGGATTTTTCGCATGGAGCCTGTTTTTCGAAACTTTTTGGAGCAGTTTTGGCGGTTTGAGCAAATTTCTGTTATTTTCAAGCCGGATTTCCAGATTTTTCGCCAAATGTGCTTCTGGTTTTGCTGAGGCCATGTTTTTGCTTGCGTGCCTGGGTTTTAGACAACAAGCCACGAAGCAGCAGACACACGCATTGGAATTTGGTTGCAATCTATTTGCTTGTCGGGTCAAGGAGATTCCTTGGCTTGCAAACGCCAGCAAGGAGTCCATGTACAACACGTAGAGTCATGCAGTCCAAGAGCAGCAAGTTCATAGCAAGAAGCCGGCAAGATGTGCGCAAGCAAGGTCACACAAGTCATTGGCTAGGGACCCGTGCTAGGCAAGCAGTATCATTTCAAGCCGCGATGGCAATGCCAATGAATTTGCCTTTCATGGATAGGTAACCCAGTACCTCAGCTCACGACAAGAGGTTGTTCTTGTTTCTCAAGTATTCCCCACTGAGACAGCCAGCGTGAACCATTTTTGCAATTGTCTTTTGCGTATAAGAGTTGTGAAGTCATAGTGATCATGGCTGGCGCAATGCCCTTGAGTTCTGATGTTGATGGCGAGGGTTGTCGATCGCCGTCACCGACAAAGAGAGTTAAACGGCAGAGGCAAGTGATCGTCTTTTAGACAGACAGCGTGCAATGGCAGTTAACATTTTTGATGTTATGGTCGGATGCTGGCTGCGGCTGTAGGTTTGAAGATGAGCCTAGCACACCAGAGCGGCCAGGCGTGTGTGATGTGGATGGGTCAGATCATGGCCCAGAAAGTTTTGAGCAAATCATGCAGTGGGCAAGCAAGCAGTTGACTTCATCCCTAGCCATGCTATCAGGGCAAGGTGTGATGCCTTCAGCAGTTTTGCAAGATTTGTCGCAGAAGACCTTTGTCATCACAACATCGTACAGTGGGATTGGTGTGCCAGAGGTGGCCCTTCAATTCTTGCAGGATGCTGTTTCGCAACATGGAGGCAGCATGCAGTTCTCAGTGCATGCAGCAACAGATGCAAGCCCGCTATGTCGCCGTGTGTTGGCAAATCATCACAGAGCTACACGAAGTGAACACCTGTTTAGTAATTTGCTTGAAAGAATGCCTCGTGGAACCTTGGAGGCTTTGCAGGGCATGCAGGCAAAGTACATGGAGAAATTCAAAAGGGAGATCTCAGCTGGCAAGGGAAAGTGTTCTTCCAAAACCAAAACGATTGCAGTGACCAAGTTTGGGCGTGCGTTTGTTGCAGAGGCTCTCAAGTGGCTGGAGCAGCATGTGCAAAGCAGAGATGTGATGTGTTACTGCTATGCGCACGAGCGAATGTGCCCTGTTTGGCCGACAGAGGGCAACAACACTTTGCATGTGGAGGTAGGCGGTAACACCTGCACACCATGGTCATCCTCAGGCAAGCACTTTGGCTGGCTTGACCCAGAATCAATTCCATGTGTAGCTTGGATCCACAGCTTGCGTCTGTCCGCGCCTTCCATAGTGGTCAACGAATGCACGCCCTTTTTTGATGTAGAGGTCCTTGAGCGGGTCTTTGCCAAGACCCACCACTTTGCAACGATTGTGTTTGGGCCCGCTGCCATGGGCATCCCAATCAACCGTGATAGGCGGTACACAGTGCTTGTTCGCAAAGACCGCTGCCAAGAGTTGAAGCTGCTTGCCGAAACCGATTTCAAGCAGCTTGTTTCAGCGCCTTTGGTTGCACCAGCCAGTTTGTTTTTGAGAGCACCTGCTGGGGCAATCAAGCAGCTCCTGGATCAGATGGGTCTTTCTCGAGGCTTGCCTCCTGCAGAGGAAGGGGATGGATCACGCAAAGCATCAATCCTGCTCAGCCCTTGGCGTCGGCAGCAACTTGAGAAGTACCAGAAACTGCTTGAGACATTGCCCAGGTTTTCTACAAAGAAGAGTGTGTTCATAGACTTGTCGCAGGATCCCGAAGAACGCCCCAGGGTCCACGAACTGATACCGTGTTTGCTGAAGAACACATTTCTGTGGTCAATGGAAGCCAAACGACCGTTGCATCCCATGGAGTTGCTCCTCGCAGTGCAGTGCTTGCCTGTTTTTCTGCCAGCCGACAACCATTATGCCCGAATGTGCCCGTGGTCTACAGAGTTTTTGCAAGGCCTATCCCGACCGCAGATCCAGCAACTTGCTGGCAACAGCATGGTTGTTCCGGCTGTTGGCAGTGTGCTCTTGTGCGCCTTGCTAAGTACAGTTGGCCCGCAATGATAGCTGAGCCAGTTTTGTTGCGCGTGTCAAAAGAAATCTGCTTCAAGCCTAGCTTTGTCACAGTGAAGCGCCAGTGTTGCATGTCGCATGATAGGCTGCATCAATCAGAAATTCCCATTCAGGTGCGCGAGTTTTTGTGTGTTGGTTCCCTCTGTCTGTCTGCCCTTTGTCTCTATATCCTTCCTCTCCCTCTCTCACTTTCCTTCTGTCATCTACTTCCTAGCCTCTTGATCTGTTTCGCCCCACTTGGGACTCTCTTTTCCTGGAAGTGCGAGCAACATTCCTGGCAGGTGAAATCAGTAAGGCAAGACCCATGCATCATCGCAGAGGTTGAGCGCTCATGTTGATACTTGAACAGTGTTGGCTTGCCTTAGCTGCTCCTTGGCGCACTTGAGGACCGGAGTGTGCCTTGTGCATGGTAGCTTTGAAACGCGGCATGTCCGAGTTCGTCTTGTGCCGTGGAGACTGCTGACTTGGAGGGTGCAGCTGCTGATGCTGGAGGCAAAAGCAGCAAGAGGTCTGGTCGCCACAAACCGCAGCTTGGGAAGAAGTTCAAGATTTGCCGTGCTTGCGGTGGGAAGAAGCCAGAAGCCGATTTCGCAGTGAATCAAAACATAGATTTTGATTGCAAGCGTGGCCTTGACAATATCTACAGGCAGGCCAAGGCTCAAGGTCCTGAAGCCTTGAAGTGGTTCGCTGAAACGCGAGCTGACCCTGTCAGATGCAAGAAGATGCTTGAGAGCTACAAGGTCGCGTGCAAGCAGTGGTGTGCCGGCAACAAGGTTGGCAAGGTTAAATGGTCCTTCACTCAGTACAAGGAGTCAATTGAAGCTTCTTCTGGAGTTCGCCTGTCGGAGAACCAGCAGATGATGTGGGAACGCCAGGCAGTCTTGTTCTGGCAAAGTGTAGATGGAGGTGCCTCGACTGAGGAGGAGGCCCAGGACAAATGGAACCGCATGGCTGCGAGGGTTGGAGACCCTGATGTCATCTACGATGAGAAGGGGCCCAAGCGCAAGCCCTTGCGAATAGCGGTCACTCGGGAGGACATGGTGTACAACTACAACGATGTTTCCAAAAAACGTCAGCTGGAATTTCAGGACAAGGCGAACAAGAAGAGTGATGATGCTTCAATCAGCAAAGCAGTCAAGCGTGTCCTCAGCAACCATGACAACATTGGCAGTAGTGCTGGAGGGCCTTTCCTGCCTGGCGCAGACGAGCTGAGCCAGATGATGGTAAAGGGAGGGGCTGGCAGTGCGTTTGATGCTGCCAATATCGCCGTGGGCAATGTGAAGAACCTGCTCCCCGATGATGTTGACATGAGCGACAATGAGAAGGGCGGCAGCAAAGACCTTGATGAGAATGACAAGGCCGAGAAGGGTGCGTCCGAGGATGAGGAGAAGGAGAAGGACAAGGACAGCTCCAAGTGGTTTGACAAGGACCGTGCAGTCAATGCTGCAATGAAGGCCATGGAAGCGCAGCAGCAAAAACTCCTGTCTGCGCATGGTGTCAAGGTCAAGGAGCTGGAGCATGCTCTGAAGACAATTGCAGGCTTGAGCGCGGAGGAGAAGCAGCGCTATCCGCTATCGTGGGGAGGAGAAGATTGCGAATGTTCGGCTCCAGTTCCTCAAGGCATTGTCTGGCAGTGCAGGAGATCTTGCTAGTCTCGTTGAGCAGTTCTCCTTGATGTCACCGTCAAAGGGTGCAGCTGCAGCCGCAGCTGCGGAAATCTCGGCAGCTGGAGACAATTCCACTTTGGCTGCAGTTGCAGCTTTGGGAAGCTCCCCTCCATGCAAGCAGTTCAAAGACCTGAGAACATTCGCCGAAGTGGCGTTGGTCAAGGATGCTCTGTGTTCTTGTGACACAGCTGACGACATCGCAGAGCAAAAGAAGGAATTCGCCAGGGCCAAAGCCCCCATCACAGACCTTCTGTCATCGTGCCAGGCCATACCTCATCAGTTTTTCTTGTTTGACATTCACCATGAACCCTGAACACTAAATGTGCCCTAAGCCCTATGCTCTAAATAAACCCGAAGCCCAAGTCCCAAAATCCTGTTTGGCAGGCCGTGCTGAACGACATCAAGAAGGTGGGCAACCTGCTCACAAAGGAGAAGAGCAAGGCCGCAGCCACAAAGGCTAAACCCGGTAAGAAAGATGTCTCCAAGAATGTTGGCCTGCAGCATGTCATCTTCGAGCAGGTGGGTGACTTGTGCTCAAAGATTGCCCACGTGGAGGAAGACAAGATCAAGGATATGGCGTTGGATGCCCCATGCGTCGTGAGATTCGACAATGAGAAGTTGCCCACGCTGTGGCCACCCGAAGCGAAGCTTGCTGTAGGTCAGCTCAAGAAGCTCTTCAAGCAGCAAGGTTCCACATCGCGAGCGGAGGTTGGACTCGACCTCTCCATAATCCAGGCCATCGGCAAGGACCTGCAAGGCATGCTACCTGAGAGCGCGAAGCTTTACATGGGGTTTGTGGCTGCAGTGGCCACAGACAGCAAAGCCCTCTCCTTGCTGTTGCACAAGAACCTCGTGACCACTGCCTTCGTTGTTGCTCCAAACTATGCCACTTTTGCCGTAGAGAAGAATTTCCTTCCTTGCTTGCGCATGGCGTCCGAGGGTGTGCGCATGGTGGTGTTGCTGCCCTACGAGAAAGTGGCTGCGTTTCTTGGTGGCATAGGTGGAGCTCAGCAAGCCACCTCTGACTTCGTGGATGCCAAGACCAAACAGAGTGTGACCCAGTTCCTGAAGTTTTGCAGCGCTGAGAAGTTGAAGGAATTGATTGAGGTCCAAGCTTGCCCCTGCTTCGCAGGCTCAGTGCATCCAACTGAGGCTCTTTATGTTCCAGCCGGCTGGGTTTTCGCTGAGTTGACGAAGGCGGATGTGTCCCTCGGCATCAAGATGCCCTTGCTTGTGAATTCCAAAGCCGCAACGAGCTTCTTTGAGAGAGTGCAGACCTCGGGCGCTGACGCCATGAGCGACCTGGGCCAACTTGCCGCCGGCTACTTGCAGGTCATAAAGAAAGAGAATGAGCGTGCACAGGCTGAGCCCTCAAAGGAGGAGAGGCCTGAGGAAGCCGCAGCAAAGTAGGGAAGTTGACTGAGCCATAGGCCATTTGGGAAATGTGCTCAGTTGTTTTTTTCGCGGGGCCGGGATTGCGCATCCAATGATAACAAATCATTGTATGCTTGACCAGAAGCTGCAGCCTGGTGTTTCTGCCTTGAAAACAGACGCAGACCTTGATCACTGTGCTGTGCCGTTTGTGATGTCTTGTGCGTTCAGCTGTGAGCTGTGATGGGTCATTTGAAAACTTGATGCCTCAAATTGGGTTTCCTGAAGTCTTCATCCCTTTGAGTCCGAGATTGCATTCAGCTTGTCTTGTGCTGTGTGATTCCCAAGTCTCTCATGCGCCTGCGACCTCAGTCCTTGGGTCTCCAATTTTGAGCTGCCCGCGAAACCATAAGTTGAGGCTTGGTTTGAGTTTTTATTGAGGCCACACAGTCTCAGTCTGATAATGCCAGTGCGAATGATGTGCCCATGCATGTTTTTTTGCTTTACTGACTTGCAGCTTAAGACCGCAGATGTGTCAGAGTGCGCGCCTGAAAAGTTTCAGACTGAGGCAATGCCGCGCTACTTGAGCCAGCTAGTGTAACCATCAACTCCAACAAAAACGTTTTCGCCTACGTGGCAAACATGAAAAATGGTTTCTTCCGTGTGACACCCCTGTAGAGTTGTTTCACGCAGAAATTGGACACAGCGTCCTGCGCTCAACGAGTTCCAGGGTCTCGGGGGAAAGGTTCGTTGTCAGTGGGAAGGCTCCTTGCAACAAATGGGTGAAAAGGCGGTGTGGGTCAGAAGGAAAAATAATCCCATTGGCGATTAGGGCGCATTGACTTTGAGGTGGCTGTGTCGAGGATGGGTGATGGCTTATAATTGAGCTGTCGGAAGTGTCTGTTATTCGCCATTGTTTGTTTGAGTTTGTTTTTCAAGCTTGTTTTGCCATTGACCCAGCTGCATGTACTTTCCCAACATTATGGGGTCCTTAGTGTCAGGGGCTGAGAAGCTTCAACCACAACAGGGCCTGGGGGAAGAGGAGTGGAGGTTGTTTTGAGATCAGGGTACTTACGGCTCAGCTCCTCGATGTAGTTACTCTGTGACAGAAGAAGCGTGCCACCGAGCCATCTCAGTTCCATGCCAAAGAACTTTGCCGTGGGATGACCCAACTCACTGATCCACTCAACCTTCCCGCACTTCCAAAGTGAACTCACCAAGTCAAGGAGCAACTCAGCAACCGGGCGAGGTGCCAAAGCCAGGAAATCAT
>CAJNIZ010009288.1:1258-13560 GCA_905231905.1 Symbiodinium pilosum
CAGGCTTGACGCCCTACGAGCTCCTTTCAGTCCCGAAAACGATCAACCTGCTCATGCCCTCCCCGGGGTTGATCATCGTGATGCCGGGGACCCGCCAGAACAGCCGCCACATGCTGGCCCCACTGCACCTGACACCGGCGAGGTGCCGCATGAGCAGGTACCGAGTGCGGAAGACCATGGAGCCGCAGCTGAAGCGCAGCCCGTTCCGCACACGGCTGAGGCGGGCATGCCGCAGTCTGCCCCCAGCACAGTCGCAAAACCCGACTCCGGCGAGGAGGCTGGCCCCGATCCTTTTCTGCAGGCGACGTGCCGGGTCGCCGCAAGGGCCCGGGGCCGTGGCCGTCGCGGGGGTCGCGGGCGCGGGCGATGTGGCCCCGCAGCAACACCAGCTCAGGAAGCCTCCGAGGGGCCACTTGAGGCGCGAGCCATCCGACGCGCTGCAGCCGCTGAAGCCGGCATCCAAACAGGGCTGCTTGCGCTTGATGCGGTTTCGCTTGAGGACCACTTTCGCCGGAGAGCGCTGACCCTGCAGGGAGTCCCTGCGCGCCTCCGTGGCACGCTCCGCGCCGCTATGCGAGCAGGTCCCCGGCTCGCTGTGGAGGGAGCTTCCCCGGAAGACGCTGCGCGCGGGTGGAAACTGTTCTTCCTAGCGCCGCGCATGCTGCTCTTCCGCTCGCCCGGTGAACTCCTCGGGTCGCCCCTGAGGAGCTTGACCGCCGGGGCAGTCTGTTCCAACAGGGGCTGTGGCCTCAGCTTCTTGCAGACGCCTCACGGGCTGCGCCCACCCACCCGCGCAATGGATCCTCAATGCCGGACGATACGGCCAGGGCTGCCTGCGCGGCTGCGCTCGTCCACCTTGGCGAGCTCTCTGCCGCGGGGCGCTAGTCTGCGAGCCACTTGCGCCCGGCAGCGAAGCCACGCTCGCTGAGTTGCGCGATCCCGCCCGGCGGCCTTCCGAGCCTTACGGTCCGATCGCTGGCGAAGTGCTTAAATTCCAGCCCCCGGAACCCTGCCCGCTTCCCGTCGCTGTGAATTGGTGGAGTGGAATTTAAATCCCTGTACATACCCAATCCTGCAACCGAATGAAACTTCTATTTGAAGCCAGGAGGGTGCAAAAGTCCGATCGGGCCAGAAGGCAGAGTTCTGCCACAACACAGTGGCTGGCCAACACCAGGGCTCCAGGGGTCGCAGCAGACGATCGACGACAGCTCGATTACGTCATATATGGTGCTGCCGCACGCGGCGAAGCTCTGTGCTGCGATGCAGCACTCGTGTCACCTATCCGACGCGATGGCAGGCCCCAAGCGGGAGCGCCTGAGCGGGATGGGGTCGCAATTGCGACGGCACAGCGCCGCAAGCTGGTGGCCCCCAAGGCCTGCTGGGGTTGGGGGGCGCTGCAACGACGAATCCCAGCGCTTGGTGCAGAGCCTCATTGCAATGCGTGCGCGCCGTGCCCCTGCCACGCTCGGAGTCTGGGCAATGCCTCCGTTGCCCGCAGCCGAAAACGACGTGCCGCTTGCAGAGGTCCTCCAGTTCGTAGCTGACACGGCGCCCACCTGGATTTTCGTCGTGCAGTCGGAAAACAGGCGCGTGAAAAAATAAACCCGATGGGAAAAACAAATCTTACAAATCCTAGCTCCTTCTCAGGGCCTTAGCGCATGCTTTTACGAAGAATTCTATCCCAATCGTTTTTTGCAGGGGAAACCGATAGGTGATGTGACCATGATGTGACCCAATCGCATCGATCCGTTCTGAGAAGGGGATCGGGAGTGGAAACGAAAATTGCCGTGATTAAGGCCGCAAACTGTAGTACAGCTTAGGTATGCTTATGTACTGGAACGGCCGTTCCCAGCGACATGATGGATTTTCGTTCTCTCGTGGTACAAGTTAAGGACTAGAACGGCCGTTCTCAGCGAGTTGATGGATTTTTTTGATTCTCGGCGATTTGATGGATTTTCGTTCTCTGGTAGTACAACCTTGTTACTGGAACAGCCGTTCCCAGCGATTGATGGATTGTTGTTCTCTGGTAGTACAAGTTGAGTACTCCTTCCCGCTCCTCAACACTGCAAACTGCAGCGATGCGTTCGGGCGAAGGAGCGAACGTACCGGACTGCAAGCGCCCAGGCTGTCCGAGCCTGCCTCTTTTCCCCTTCTCCCTCCCATTGGGCCATGCCGGCAATGTCGGGACAGCCCCCGTCCTCGACGTCTTCGCCGAAGACGTCCTTGCCCCACTGCTCGCCCACGACTGCCCTGGCGGGCCACACAGTGAGCCCTGGACTTCCTGGATTTCCTTCCGCCTTGGACTTCTGCATCTTGCGGCCGGGTCGCCTTGAATTGTGGCTTTGCGCAATGCTTTCCCGCTATGCCCTGCATTGGGACCGATGGGATTGTGGATTGACCAAAAACGGTGCAAAAAATGTATTCCTTTTTTCCTCGGATCTTTGTGTCTCCTCACAGTGTGAGTGAGCGAGTGAGTGAGTAAGTGAGTGAGTGAGTGAGTGAATAAGTGAGTGAGTGAGTGAGTGAGTGAGTGAGTGCGGCCTACGGAAACGTTCCCTCCCGACCTTCTCTTCCCCCCTCCGCGTACGGGCTGGGGGTCAAAAGCCAGCACGGCCCTTGCTGCAGGCCCATGCCCTGCGGCACGTGGTTGCTTTCCAAATCCCAGGCACCACTTGTTGGATTGCCGCCGCCCCGCAAGCGCTGTTCCATTGCGAAGCATTCCTTCCTCTAATCAAAGAACATGCGTACGACCGGCGGCCAGACGCGTGCCCCCTTTGTTTTCTGCTTGCTGCTGAGCTAGCCACGCGCCACGCAGGCAGCATGGCGCACCTACATCTGCTGGCTAAACCTTTCTTGATCGCGTGCTCTCGCGATGTCCACCGCCAGGATGATGCTGCGGAGCTTGTGCTGCAGATCTTCTCGCTTCTGGCGGCCGAGATATCCCTGCTAAATTTGCCAGCCACAGCACACGTGGTGGAGCTGACATGTTTGTGGAAAACCCAAGCGTCTTGCGTGGGATGTCAACACCACAGCACGAGAGAGACGTGCTGCACGCATTCGAAGCAAGCATCTGTCCCTGACCAGGAGCCTGCACCACGAGCACCTGACGAGCCTCCAGCCGAGCAGCCATCGCCGCCAACCCTGGAGGCCATAATATGTACTTCCCTACGTAACTGCTTAACTACAAGCTTCCGGCCTAAACCCTATACCGACACCCTTCACCTTGTTCAGACTTAATCCCTGGCATGCCTTTGTTGCCTGCCACAGGCAGCTGAGGAGCCGGTGGCTGAGCAGGTAGCGTCCACCTCAAGGCCTAATGTTGCCCTGCAGAAGTACTCTGTATCTATATTTTCCTGCTTCCTGTCACTGTGTTCCTGCTCAGGAGCTCCTCTCACCTGCGCCCGACGTGCCGCAAGCAGCCGAGGAGCCGATAGCGGAGCGGGCAACATTCATGCCAGAGGCCGGATGTACTCTGTACAGAACCATTCCAGATCTCTACGTTGTACTTCGTGCCAAGCTGATGTTCCTTGTCAGGACTTCGTATCACCAGCATCGGGGAAGCCCCCAGCCGAGCGGCCACCGTCGCCTACGCCGGAGGCCCGATGTCTGCCGCGAACGGCTAGCCCCTTCTCGAACAAGTGTACCTAGATGTCTGTGGTTTTTTCTGAGTATCCGAGGCCTTGAAACTTCCCTGCTCTCTTAGGTTCTGTTTGCCTGGCGAGCATCTTGTGCATGTCAGGAGCTCTCCTCGAAAGCCGTCGACGAGCCTTGGGCCGGGAGGACGCTGCCACTGACCCCAGAGGCCGGTGCACCCATCTGCGTGCTGTCGCGGGGTTCTTTCTGTGTGCCCGCGTGTGTGTGTGTGTGTGTGTGCGTGTGTGTTTGGCCTGCGAGCGTTGTTCATGCGCCTGCTGCTCTCCGGGGGCTGCTTTCCTTCGGAGACTCGCGTGGCAACCCACACGCTGCTGCGTCTGTGGACAGGAAGACAAGGACAGCATGCGCCGGGCGAGCGCTCCAGCTACTTCCTTCTCGCGTGCCCTTCAACGGCGACATGCGCAGGCTGCGTTGTCACCTCATGTCTTGTGCGTGCCTTGGCGTCCTCCTACATATAGTTATAAGCTGACATGTGTCCCTGTGGCTAGGCCATCGACTTGGATACCGACTCCGACGTGGAAGCCACTGCAGACACTGAGGCCATCCTGCCCCTCATGTTGGGCCCTTCATGTTACTTCAAATGCAACGTTGCGTGTGGGCTTCGGTCGAGGTGGCTTGCTCTATGCTGCTTTCTGATCGTTGCCAGGCGTGCCCAACACCGACCACAGAGGCCAGACCGCGATGCTTCTACTCTTGTTGCACTGGTCTTTCGACTTTCCTTGCGAGCTATGTCGTCAGGGCACAACTCCCACAGAACGCTAAGAGTTTTATTTTGGTCTCTTGTGTTTTGTGTGGTCTTGTGAATCTCGTGCATGTCTGCCGCCACTACTGCTCCTAGGCCAAGACTGTAGCACACTACAAGCTTTACGGGTAGATCGCCTTCTACTTAACTAAAACGTTTCAGCACACAATGCAGCAGTCTTAGCCTTGACTTTAGCCTGTTGTGCCCTCAGCTTTCTGGAGGTTTCAGCCTTTAGCGCTCTCGCTTGAGACCTGGGTTTTCAGGCTGCGCTTGCTGAGCCGCGTCCTGCCCTCAGCTCACCAGCCCTCGCTGGAGCCTGGACTTTTAGCAGTCCCGCCAGGACGACATACAGCATTTGAGGTGTCAGGCCGCAGCCTTGTCTGCCTCTTGCTCTGGCTTGAGCTGGCAAGCCCGCCCTTTGAGGTTGGACGTGACTTCAGGGACCGCCTCCGCAGAGGGTCCAGGCCTCAGACCTGCTCTCGCTTGAGCTTTTTTGGGCAGCAGCCGCAGCTCTGCCAAGGTTGAGTGCCAGCTTTCGGTAGCCTACTCCTCAGTGCCTTCGCATAGGACTTGCCAGTCATCTTCTCTGCCTTCACTCTTTTCTGCCCTTGCTGGTGCAAATTTCAGTGTCAGCCCTGCAGCCCGGGCAACCAGCCTTTGCCACCGTGCAGCTCTCAGTCCGCAGCTTCGCCTTTTTGGCTTTCAGCCTGTCTCGCTTTGACTTGGCGATCTTTCAAGACCCGCTGACGCCTCAGCTTTTCATAGGTAGCCCGCTGTGCTCTCACTTCCTTTGTTAGCCTGTCCCGCTGCAACCTGGCAACATCGCTGCAAGCCCTGCTGACGCCTCAGCCGGCAGCTTACACAGGTGGCCCGCAGTGCACCCACAAAGCCCCTGAGAATGCTAAACCAATGCCTCAGGCCGAGCCATAGACACGCCTCCAGACAAGCAGCCCGCGGAGCTCGCTGAGAAGTGCCCTTGCCGCTGCAAGAGTTGCACTGCACTAGTATTAAGCCTGTAGTTGCGCTCACAGTCTTGCCTTGCACCCCACATGTTTAGCCCTGCCGCCTTGGAGCCATGGATGTGTTTGTGTGCACCTTGCAGCCTTTGCCACTGCCTCCTGCAGCAACCAATGCACTCAAGTTTTCTCAGGAAGATTCTTAGGTACCCCGGCACCCGTACCGCTCGGACGTCATGGTCGCTAAGCCGCCGCGCCGAGACAAAGCCCGCAGCCCTGCGGCGGACCGGCGCCAGAACTCAGCAGAGGGAGCCTTAGCCCTGCAGAGAGGCTGCGCCTTATGCAGACCCAGCCTTCACAGCCCTCAGCGCAGCCCAGGCACATTGGCTGCGTGCGGCAGACCCAAGCAGCCTCAGCCCTCCCCCTGGAGAGGGCCAGCGGAGCCTGGCGCCAGACCTGAGCCGCCTTCATGCCTTAGCTGGGCATCCAGGTAGTGGCAGCCCTTGTCTGCTCGGGATCTCCGGGCCACCTTAGCATCAGTTGCTGCCAGCCCCAGCCTTAGCTTAGCCCTACAGGGTTCTTGACAGAACTGCCCTACTCCCTATACAAGCTGGCACTAAACAGCCTTAGCAGCCCAGGGGAGAAGGCGGGGGTTGTAGCTTTAGCTCCTCCCACGGTGCGCGCTGCACTTGCCAAAAGTGAGTCCTACTTTTCTGCACGGGCACTTGTCGCGCAGCGTCTCTTGCTTGGCTCTGCCCTCCTTCCCCGTGTCCTGCAGGTACTTCGCGCCTTCGAGTACAGCTTTCAGGTCACGGCCTAAGCAACGTGTATTCGTCAGCCTTTCTACCGAGAGATTTGGAGCAGCACCCACGAGCAGCCCGTTGCAATCCTCAGGCTCAGGTAGCAGATGAGCACTGCTTTCCACAGGGTTGACCGTAGCTAGATGGAGCAACGTGTTAGATGCAAACGTTACATGCGCAACCCTCGCCGGGGTCAAGCCCCCACCTGCTGCACAAGAGGTCCCGGGCACTCACATAGACCAGCCCTGCGAGGCTGCAAGCCCTCCTTGACGATTCCCCAATAGAGGAGCCCACAAGGCCGGACCTCAGGCCAGTAGCCGACGAGGTGCCCTCTACCGCACTGTCGGAAGCTGACATTGAAGGAGCCTTGCAAGAGTTGTCAGATCAAGCAAGCCTTCTGCCTCTGGCAGCTAAAGCAGCGCCACACATAATACACGTAGACGACTCGGACAGTGAAGACTACACCAGCTGGTCAGTCTGCAGCCCGGGGCGGAGCAGGCCTGCCCCCGCTACGCACAGCCTTGGCCTTACTAAGTGGCATTTTCAGGGTCCAACCGGCGGCCAAGCGAGCCACAGATCTCCTCATCCCGTCGAATTCTCCGTGTCTGCCAGGTGCCCTTTCCCAAGCCTAGAGCGGCAGCCCCCGTTCATCACTTGGGCGGACCAGCCTGCCTAAGCCAGTGCCGGCAATCAGACCTAGGGCGCGAAGCCTCGTTGGCCCCTACTCCGTCTCTTCCCTGCAAGCCGCAAGCAGAGTGCCCAAAGCTCTGCCAGCACACTTTGAGCCCGCACGTGCAAAGCCTGGGCCACAGTCAGCCTTTCGTAGCCCTCCTCCAGCCTCTAAGACGCATTCAGTGCAGCCTCCGTCTGCCAAGGAGGTCTGAGCTCTAGGAGACAAAAGTGTATAGCCACTTGGACGGGCCTTCTTCAAGCCCTCGGCGCAGCAAGCCGGCTTTGGATGCAGCTGCAGCAGGCAGCGAACCTAGCCGAACACATTTCCACCTCCATCAAGAAATACTCGGTGGGCACGTTGGAAGCTTACCTGTCTCTGTGCCTCAGGGTTTTTGGACTTCTGCATATGCACAGGCCTCGATGTGGGCGCTCTCTCCCTTGCAGCCTTGGCGGATTACTTGCAAGCCTGTGCAGAGTCCCATAAGCAGGATAGATCCTCATGCAAGCTGGCTCCCAAACAAGCCCTCAAAGCGCTCTCCTGGCTTTCGCGTATAGCTGAGATGCCGTGCCTCAGAGACCTGCTGGCCAGGCCACTCATTGCAAAGACGACTCCTCCCCCAAGGCAGCCTGCGGGGCGAAGTTGTGCGTAGCAGCCCTGGGTCAAGTCCTTCGACCACAACCTCAGGTGCAAACGCAGAGCCTGCTGTGCTTGAGTAAAATCGGGACAGAGTCACGTCCTCGCCTGTCCCCCCGCATTCAGGTCGCCAGACGCCGGTCGAAGCCTCAGCCGTGCCTGCCGTGTGCCTTCTGTTCGCCCTCTCAGCTTGTTCCAGCCCTGTCCTCTAGTCTCTTTAGGCTATGGCAGCAGGCCAGGCCTCTGAGCTTTCGGCCGCACTTTTGGAGGTCCAGGGACTGCAATGTTCATGAGGGCTTGCGCCAAGCCCTGCAGCAGCAAGAGCTCCTCACCGTGGAAGACTTTGCGTATGCCTTCCCTACGCTCAGCCACCTTGACAGCCTTTTTTCCAATCTTGACGAGGAGGTCAAGTCTACCTCTCCATCACAGAAGCAGCCTCCTCGGTCCACTGTGCCCGCCTCGACAGCCCTCTCAGCCTGCAGTAGCCCTGCCTGCTCAAGCCTCGCAAGCCTTGTCCATCGCCCTCCAGCCAGACTGCTGGGCAGAGCACTTGCCGCCTAAGCTCACGCCAGAAACCGTAGAGACAATGCGGGGTACCTTCATCCTCAATTATCCTGGCGTCCTGCTAGACCAGGACACAATGCCCTCCATCCGCCTTCTCAGCATCGTGCGCCACAGCCTTAAGCCCGGACAGCGCATCAGGTGGATACCCTGGCAACTACGCCTCAGCCAGAAGCAGTACCAGGAAGCCATGGAGGCCAAGGCCACCACCTCTCAGGACGGAAGCCCCAGCTCCTGTCCGCAGCCGGACTCCAGGACAGAGGTCAGGTGTGGGCTTTGCCATGCTTGCAGGCTGGATGCTCTTTGTGGCTTGCCCCTGAGCTCAGTGACCCAGTTATCGGGCCAGTCGTCAGGCTTTGTTGGAGGCGGCTGTGCGGGCTTACCCCCCTGATTGCCCTTGCCTTTGTGGCCGTTCCCCTTGGAGGGTTGGAGGGCTGGGAGGGCTTCTGCGCACGGGGACGAGGCTGCGGTCTGCGGCCAGGCGTTCCTGCATATTAGGGCTGCGAAAGCCAAGGTCTTGGTCGAAGTGCTGCAAGCACAGCTCGGCCACCTTTTTGTCAAAGGCTTTGAGGTTGTGCAAGTGGGCTGCTCCACAGAGCGCCCATGCGTTGCGGAAAGGCTTCTGCACCTTGTTAAGCCAGGCTGCTGTGACCGCTCCGTGCTGGACCGTCATCTCAGGAGTGGCCTCGCACAGTCTTCACACAGCCTGAGCCTTCAGCCTCCTCCTCTTCGGAGCCTGCGCCGGCCGCGGCAGCACATGCACAGCCTTGCAAGCATCGAGGTCAGGAAGCCGCAGCCCTCGACACCGGCTGGGGAGGTCTCGGACTCAGATCAAGAGCACAGTCAGGAATCTCAACGCAAGCCCTCGCATGACGACTGCCATCGTTTCGAGCACATCAGCTACGTCCCCCGCGCGATTTCAGAAGTCAGGAAAGCACGGGAAGCCTTGGCCCGACTGCCCCCAGGAGCAAGACTCTTCTTGGAGGCTTTCATGCTCCGGTCACGGCAGCCGTGGCATCCCTCGTGTTGGATTACTTTCAGCCTGCCCTGCGTACCCCGGAGCACCTGGACCGTCTTCCAGACCTCAGCCCGCAAGACCTGAAGAAGGTGCAAGACAGCAAAGCCATTCATAGCCGGGGACGAGACCTTTTCGAGGCAGTAGCCTGCAAAGGAGGTGTAGCCACCGTAGAGCAGGTCCCAGGCAGCATGGCTTGGTTAGAGCCTGACGCGATGCCCACACTCAAGAAGTTCAGGTGCCACATAGCCTGGGTCGATGTACGGCATGCCCTTGGAGAAGTCTTGGGCGCACGTCAGAGGACATACGCTTCATAGCCTCCCAGTGCAGCCATGCCCATAGACATCAGTCCATCCGAGGCACAAAGGACTCCAGTGGAGGGTTCCTCAGCAGCTCTTCTGCTGAGTATCCGCCAGCCTTAGCCCAAGCTCTGGCCTCGGTGTTCGCACCGAAGCCACCGAGCCTTGCCTCTGCAAGAATGTGCTGCTCTTCAGCCCTCTCAGCCCGAGTCCCTGCCTAGAGCTTCTGTGTATGACGGCGCAGGCCATTACAGCTCGGCAGATCGGACTCTCCCTAGCCCTGAATGCCCCCTTAAGGACTTGTCGAGCAAGCTCTCTCATTGGTTGCAGAGCTCAGGCCTCAGAGCCTCCATCGCAGCACACATCATCCAGCAAAAAACTGACTGGACACTCTGAGCCTTGCAGAACTCCTCGCCTTCCTTTGCGCCTCAACCTCCTGCAAGCTCTAGCCACTCGCATTGACGACAAAGACACAGCCCTAATCCCAATGTTGAGAGCCGGGGTCACTACAGGTGTGCACGACCCCCTCACTGGCAAGCCCGCCCTGTGGACCCTAGTAATTTCGGACGCTACTTTCCAAGCCAGCGTACAGTTTACGCGCCCGGTACTTATATGGCCAGGCTGTGCTGGGCGTCTGCGTCGAAGAACAGAGCTGGCTAGGCCGCGAGAGTGCGCAGCTCACCGATCCGAAGACGGACCTGCTGTTGCTGCTAAAGGTGCCGGGCCCACCATTGCGCAAGCAGAAGTGGTCCGCGCAGCGCTGACGCTGAAACGCGTCCTGCGCCTTGGAACGCAGGACCAGCGATGCCAGGCCAACGCGTTGCAGCTCCGTCTGGGCTTGCTGGTCCCAGATGGCCCGAACGGACCACTGCTGCGCAAGTTCTGGGTCGAGACTTTACATGCCCGGACGGCTGCGCAGAGTCCCCCTGCACCTGTTTGGGGTCCCGCCCAGAACCAGCCATGCAGAATTCCTGGAGCCCAGCCTGGCCGTGCCGCCCGTGCAAGCACGGACGCAGGCCAGATTTGTGCGTAGGTCGATGCGCTAGCCCAACCTGTCATGCGTCTTATCTACTACAGCTCAGTTGCAACGCGTTGCTCGGGTACCTGTACCTTGTTACAAGCAGCCATGTTTGTAAGCTAGGCCGCGGTCGTGCGTTCTTTACTTTACTTTTCTGTCTCCCTCGTACCCTCCTGTCAGGTGAATGGGGTGAATGCTGGACTGGTGCCGGCGAACGCAGCAGCCCCGCCCAGAACCAGCCATGCAGAGTTCCTGGGGCCCAGCCTCGCCGCGCCGCCCGTGCAAGCACGGACGCAGGCCAGATTTATGCGTAGGTCGATGCACTATCCCAGCCTGTCCTGCGTCTAATCTACTACAGCTCCGTTGCAACACGTTGCTCGGGTAACTGTACCTTGTTGCAAGCAGCCATGTTTGTAAGCTAGGCCGCGGTCGTGCGTTCTTTACTTTACTTTTCTGTCTCCCTCGTACCCTCCTGTCAGGTGACTGCGGTGAATGCTGGACTGGTGTCGGCGAACGCAGCAGCCGCCAGTCGGACACAGGCCTGGCTCCAGCATACATGATGCGCGCTGCAGGAACATATCCGTCTCAAGCTTTACATATCATTTCTAATCTAGCACAATACTCGGGTGGTACTCGCTTACTATGTGCTAGGTAGGTGCTGTTTCTAGGCATCCTATGCTTTGACCGTCTCAAGAACCTGTCTTCTCTACACATACTACGAACCCTGCCTGTGTGTCTTCCGTGCGTGCCTGAAGCCTGCCTTTGCCGAGCTCTTGTCTAACTTACTCCTTGCATGCAAGTGTCGCGTGCTGTGATCACTTAAGCTACCTCACTTTGCTGGGCTGCTGGAAGTTTGCGAGCATCTTGCCGCGGTGTGTCCTATACTGTTGCCTTGTAAATGTAGCCATGCTTCTACTCCTACTCTGTTGCTGGGTCTTTGACAATGCCTGCGTTCTGCAAGGCTGCGGCGGCTCTGGTCACGTGCCCCACTGAGCCTAAGTCCACGCCCGAAGGCCGCCGGCGCCTGCGGCCCAAGTTCCTGAGCCAGGTGGACTTGGGCGCCGTCCTGCTGAGCCCCACGGATTTGCTGCAAGCTATCCGCACCCGCGAGGAACGGCAGAACTACAATCATACTATCAAGAAAGCCCACGAGAATCGACAGCAAGTTGTCTATGAAGTTGTCTGTACACACAGCCGCGGCTGCCCGCTCCACTGGCACGCCACGTATCATAAGTAGCGACTTGGCGGACATCCACCTGGTTCTTTCCTCATCGCAACAACTGGCGAGCGCGTGCGCAAGCCTCCTGTTGAGCAGGCAAGCCAAGCAACGCGGTCTCTCTTCACAAGGGCCCAACTTGCTGAAGCCCGAGTTTACATGCAATACACTCGCAACGGAGAGCGCTCCGCTGCCCAGCTTCTTCAGCATTTGGTTGGACAGCGCTGGCCGATCTGCCTAGCCTGACGCAGCTGAGTGGCTGGATGCGCAACGAGCGCAAGCGCGGCAAGGCCCGTGCTAACCCCGCTCAACCCCGTGGCGAGGCACGCAGCACGGTGCAGCCAACTCAGCGTGCGCTGGAAAACTGGCCCCAGGAGCTTCCCGACTCTCTCACGGCACTTCACCTTCTACAGCCCCAAATTCTCTCTGCCACAGATGTGTTCATCCCTTTCCGTTCCCGAGGGATGCGGAATGTGCTTGTCCGCTACAGACAGCTCGCGCGAGCCAGAAGTGCACTTGGGAGTCGACACGATGAAGGTGTTGGAGAGAGGCCACGGAGTGGCAACCCTGAACATTCTGGTCAAGGATGAGCTTCGGAACACCACGCTCATGCATGAGCTTACACCGCTCGCGCCGTGCCCTTCCTGCAAGCCGTCCTCGGGGATGAGGGGGCACAGAGAACCATGCGCGCCTGTTCCGCTTGGCTTGTCAACCTGGACATACGAATCATACAAA
>CAJNIZ010009289.1:305-13560 GCA_905231905.1 Symbiodinium pilosum
TTAGACTATGGCTCATATGGCTTAGAGGCTCCAGTGCCTGGAGGGTTTTGGTTCGTGGCTTTTGTTCAAGATGGCGTTCACGTACAAGCCTGAGTACTTACTACGAAGAATGTTTTTGGGGGATCCTGGTAGAATCATGGTATCATGTACCCCAAGACCCTATTCCAACGATTTAGGCCGCTACAGTATGATCACAAGCCTTTCAGGCGTAAGCAGGGCTATCAGGCCCTCATGGCGTGTCGGTCTAGCAACCTTTGCCCAGCGTTGGGGTATGAGGGAGGACGGGGAATGTTGTGGGTACTAAGGTATCACCCCCTCTTACACCACCCCCACCCTGAACCCCAAACCTAAACCCCAACCCATCCCCTTCAAGGATCTGGTAACATGAGGGCTTCACGCGTCAGAATGCAGGTGTAGGCACGCGGAACGAAAAACACGTGAACACTTAGGTGAACAGCCCTATAAGGGTCCCTATGACACCTTCCCCCATTCCCTAGAATACCAGAGAGTTTAAGGTCTAGGGCTTCAGGCTAAAGAAGCAAAAGTTGATCAGGGAGAAGGGTCCAAGGCACTGAAACATCTGGACCAGTCACGCCAGTTGATCACTTGGACAAGGTCGTACCCACAGTAGGAGTGTGAAGAAAAGCGCTAGGATTGCTCGTCATACTGCTATGGCTAAGCTGTAGACCCTGACATGCACAGTCTCCAAAATTCTTTTCAGGCAGCAACCGGACCTTTTGGCAGCCGCCCAGAAGGAAACAAAATTGGGCCCATTGCGCTCTGTCAGCACTAGGGAAATCCTGAACCCTCAGCTCTGAAACCTATATAGGGGGATAATGGAAAATGGAAAGTACTATAGTGTGTTCCAAAAGGGTTATGTAGGGGTTAAATAGGGGATCATGGAAAAGAACATGGAATTCCTATATATCATAACATACTATAAAATACTATGATATACTATAATATACCATGAAGTACTATAATATGATATGAACTTTCAGCCCTGAAACCGAATCCCTGAAGAGCCCGACCTTGAAGCTGTGAACAACTTTGACATCACTTCCAGGAGATTTAGGGTTTAGAGGTTTAGAGTTTATTGCCAATATTATGATTCCATATTCCTTGTATAAGTATAAACAGCCTCCAGTCCCTGAGTCTGCTGGGACAAGACCTGGAATCTTAAGCTCCGAACCCTGAACCCGAAACACTAATTACCTTAAACCAATAACCAGGCATCTGAGATGGAGACTAGGTTTGGCAGGATGTGCCTTCGAACGAGAGCATTCGCACTTCAAGGCTTAGGGCACACGGGCTAAGGTAGGATCTCTGACGCGGTTTGGGGTTTAGGGTTCTGGGTAAGGACTAGGACTTCCTCTTGGAAACTAAAGTAGCTTTGCAAGGCCTCTAGGAGACGAGGGGATTACTGGGAACTCAGACTTTGCAACTCCGTGGCATGTTCCAGCTTGCAAGGCCATCATTCTTCTCCCGCACGACTGTAGCTTGAGAGTTCACTTTGAATACTGCCCTTTTACATTCAGTTCACCATTCGCACGCTGCAGGTCTAGGACAGAGACAGATGCAAGAGGAGTGCGCCTCAGTCCCCCCAGTTGCGATAATTCTCTTCAGATAGAATCCCCTCGGACTGCCCAGCACCAGCTTGCGGGTTTTGCAACTGCTATCACTGGCGACTTTATCAAACTTGAACTGTAGAATCCTTGTTCAGCATCCCTACAATCGCTTGGCAGTCTCCCACATACCCGTATGGTTTCTTGGGCCCCCCTTGTGGAGCCAACTTAGCAGATCCAGGGCATGGAAAACCTGAGCTACAGAAAACCGAGCCAAGCCTCGTATACTACTTAATCGTGCTTTGAGGAGGAGTGGGGGAGAGAATATAGGTATCGTGGGTTCTCCTACTACCCCCCATTTCTAACTACTACACCCTAGGCTCCCCTTAACGAGCTAAGGCTATCTAGAGATAATTAGGGCCAATTAGAGAACCCATGAAAGTACCATTGTAAGGATCTACTCCCCCAATCCCCCCCATAAGCAGGCCCATTGCCTCAGGACGTCAGCGGGTAGTAGAACTTGTGAGTTGTTCAAAAAGCTTTGTGATCCGAAAGAGGTACCGCCGGCAACCTGCTTACGGCCTCCATATGCGTAGCCCCAAGGGCGCCTTGAGCCTGAGAACTAGTGCAACAAGGCTGGCAGCATGAACGCACCTCTGTAGAGTTTTCACTGACTTCTTTCGGTGTATGGTATGGGGTAACGTGCACTCGGCCCATCAGCCCCGCTCGCCGCAAGTTAAAAAGAAGCGAAGCGCTACAAAATAGTCTGGGGAACCGTATGGCAGCTATGAGAAGTGTTCCACAAGATTTCCTGCTGCTTTTGTGCTCAGTACTGCCAATCGGACCTAGCTGAGTTCGCAGACAGTAGCAAAGGAACGCGTCAGCATTGTGCTTGAACGTAGCCAGGACATCGCTAAGATCCAGACTTCCAAGCCATCTCTCGTTCTGCGCTATCTCTTCTTGAGGTTCATCTGACAAACTTCTGTGTGCAGCCGTTCCACGCGCCGTTGCGCAGAATGTTTCTCTGGGCTGGCAATGTTATTCTTACCTAGAATATTCACAGGACCTGCATCTTGGAGACACCGTAGCACGTTGAGGTCGAAGACCAGCTACGTGCCAATCCAACACTCCAGCTGGAGAACAAAGCACTGAGAAGAGCTTCGGCGGTCAACACCATCACTAACCCAATTGTGAGACAAGCATCGTATTCTGTATGGCCTCCCTGTGCCCTACACCCTGAACTCCTGGAATTCTTGATGCCTAGTCCCAAGACTGTACACTCTACATCACTCTACCATCACTCTACACCTTAAAATGCAGGCCCTCTTGCCCCAAATGCCTCTCTGTCATCGCTGCGATGATATATTTGGCGGGCGAGTGCTCCTGGTCAATGGATCGGAGGTTTTTGCATGAAATGCCCAGAAGGATGGTGATAGGTCTTGTGCTGGCGGGTGTAGGGATTCTTATCAATGTCCTATGGCTGGCTGGCCGACTGTTGATGGACAAAACCTTGCATTCAATACTCCGTACAATGCCAAGACATCAGAATTACAAGGCTGAAGGTATGTAGGATCATGCAGAGCCGCATGTTGTCTAGCAACTTTTGGTGAGGCTTGTATAGACTTTCATGAAGACATGCAAGGTTCGGTGGTCATTGGATGGTCTGCACCCTAAACCTCCATTTTCTTTGCCATCATCCCTCTACAACCCCCTATATACCCCCTATATCTCCCTTTAGATGTACCCCTAATTTGGGGAAACCAGGGTCTAGAGGTTGACAGAGCTGAGTGGTTGGGGCTGCCGTGCCAGAGATGAATTTAACATGCTCAGAGATGAAGAAAAGGATTCTTAACACAAAGCTAGTAAAGAGATCCTGCTAAACACAAGCCCCAGAATATCCCCATAAGTATCATGTGAGTAGACTAAAGCCCTACTTCAGGGGCTTGGGGTTACGGTAACTAAATCCTCGTCTTCTTACAAACTCTATGCAAGCCCAGTTTCCATTCCATGTTCCATTGGATGCTCCACTGTTCTACTGATAAAACATTCTCATGAACTGGCCCTTTCCCGCAATCCCTTTACAATCCCTACAATGTTCCCCAAAACATGAAGGCTCCCAAAAATCAGGGACTTTCTTTTGGGAGTCTTACATGTAATAAGCAGTATAGTATATTGAGCTCTTTATTGGCGCCCTTTTCTGGGAAACCTCCATATATCCTGAAGGTCGCGAAGGGAAACCCCTTGGTTAAAACACCCTAAGCCCTAAAAACTAGAAGAAGAAGAAACAAACAATATGTACAACACCCTTACCCCTACTCCAAAATAACGCAGAAGTTTAGGGGTTTGCGGTTAGGTCTTGGGAGTCAAGGCTGGGGGCCTGGGGATTAGGCTTCGAGGCGTAGAGGATGCATCTTCCTTCTCCCTCTTTCTATCTCTTGGGGCATTGGCATACTCCGGTTCCTCCACCCCCCCCTAGTACTATGCGGGATTCCGAAAATCACGTTTTCCAAGTTCCTGGCATGAGGACTCACATCTGTACGATCACACCTACACATGTCGCTTGATATTTGGGGAGCACTAGCAGACTAGCAAAAAGCCACACCTCACCCGACTGCGCGCACGCATGGAGAACTGCATTGAAGGACACCTTGAAAAACCCCAGAAGTACTGGGGATTATGAGGGATCATGGGAGCATCTGGGGGATTCTAAAGGTAACGCTTCCATAACATGCTTTACAGATTTGTATGGCAGGTTCCCGCTCGACTTTTTCTGGGCTTCAGGGTTTGAGGCTGTCAGGTTGTGAGGTCAAGGGGTTTGGGCTTGAGGTTTTGGGGTTATTCCAGTCCCCCTTAAGTAGACAGAATCTGGGGTATATGGGGATCTTTTTATACTATACCCAAAGCCATATTCTATCTACAAGGGGGACGATAGGGTTAACTAAGGGCTTAGCCCGAAGGATTTGTGGGGTGAGGTCTCAGGGGTCTTCACCATGAACCCTAAGCCCTAAACCCTCAGCATTCAGCCTGGGATCCAAACACAAGAAGAAAAACCCTGAATCCTAAACCCTAAACAATACTTCCCCACTCCAAGGTGGTGGAACATCAAAGGACGGCACTCAAGGAAGGTAGTTGTGAACAACAAGCTGTTTTCAATTTGAGGTACCCTAAACGCCATACTTGTTCTTGGAAGTGTCTGGAGCTTGAAGACACCTCGCCGTAGAATCCTGAATAGGCACCCTGGCTCATACTTTTGTACTTCTCCACATATCCCGAAAGAGCCTCCAAGGACCAACACCCCCCCCCCCTTTGAGAAACCTTTGGAGCCCTAAGCCCCAATCCCAAAAACTCACCCTAGGCTCAAATCTGAAACTTCAACCCCGAAACCCTGCATCCTAAACGCGTTTTAGGATTTAGTGTTTAGGGCTTAGGGCGGCTAAACCTCAACCCTAAACGAAACCCACATCGCACATTGTTCGCTTTCGTAAGTGTTGAGCTAGTTGTGATATGCTCGCGCTAAGGGCTGGACGACATCGGGGGTCAGTCGCGCGGTCTGCATTTCCTGCGACGGTAATAAACTCGGAACACCAAAAAATCTCAAGTAGGTGGGAGCGTAAGGGGGCCTAAGGCTACTGCGGGGTTATCAAAATACTTCCCTGTAGAATCCCTAAAGAGGACCCCTAATCCCTCGTAATCCCTATGTACTATATACTCCAAGCGCCCCCTAACACCCCCATTTTCTGAGAGACTCCCGCATCGGATGGGGTCAGAGATGAGAGGCTGAAGTAGGATATGCGGTTGTGGGGATTGAAGCCTAAACAATCCGACGCCGTAAACCCGTAGCCTCAAATGACAATCCTTCAGCCCTAGGCTCAATTTTGACTACGGATTATCCCAAACCCTACACCCTCAACCCTAAAGCGCGGTGAGGGTGGAGTGATGAACATAAACGGCTTCACCAAAGGTCGAGAGAATGCATTCCTAAGAGAGAAACCCCAAACAATAAATCCTAAACGCAATAATCACCGTAAACACTCAACCTTACCGCACCAAAGCAATTTCTCCTCCACAGAACATCCTGGTTCCGAATGGGCAGTGCGCACAGTTTCAGGGTCCAGTGAATCTTTGCGCTTGTGCCTTGCCAGCTCGCCTTCAGCATCAGAACTGCTATGGAATCCCCAAAGTTTCCCGTAAATCAAACAATGTGAAACAAGAGGCTGTGTGGGGTTCCATGTTTGTGTCGGGGTAATCCTCTCGAATCCTCCCAGCGCTGTATAGTCCCTATACATATAGATAGACAAACCTGTTGAAAACACGTCCCTATACAATCCTTATGTACCCCTATATAATCCCCAGATATCCCTATATCATATCTCTATATAGCCGAAACCCAGATGCCACAGGCAGGTCTTCGAGTCTGTCAGGCACAAAACATTGCTGCCCTGTCCTGCTTATAGGGTTTAGCATTTAGGGTTCTCTAAGCCCTCACGACACTTGGGGACTCAAACCTTGTCCCAGGTTCCTCTTTTGGATAATACAGCAACTTATACGTTTAGGTTCAGTAATGGGTGTTTAGTCTAGCTCCTAAAGCACACCAATGAACACTGCAAACACAAACTAGGCTCAACCAGACCGTGAAGGGTTTTGAGCAACGAGGATACACGAACTGTGGCCGAAGCTTTGCTTAATCCACTGTAGTCTTCTGGAGGTGGAGATCTTTATCCTTCGAAAAGCAACTTTTGGATCCTGCAAGGTTCCTGGAATTTTAGTCTGACTACCTTCTATGTACGTTCTGAGCTCTGAAGCCACTGCAAGCACTCAAAATGCATGCTGTAGTCGGTTCGCCCGAAGCCCTTAGTCCCAAAGTGCTGAGCCCTCGACCCCTGAACCTGAAACCCCGCTGCTCCTCTAGTAGGCCCTCCGCAGCCGGGACATCCCCACACCTGGCAAGGAGGCAAGAGCATGCGAAGAACAAAGAACCTCCTAGGGCATCTGGTGAGGGAATGGAGATATTGGGGCTAAAGCTCGGTTACTGAACTTAACTTAAGCTGCCATACAATAGACATATAGTTAATAGTAGGTTTCCCCAATATAGTAAGTTAATTTAAATGTAGGTGCACAGCTCGTTGTTTTAAGACTTAGCGGCAGTGAAGGCTCGGATGTCGTCTCCAGCCCAGTTCATGGGCACCTGTTCGCGCCTTACACGCGCCCGCATGGGCAGTGAGTCTCCCAAATGAGGAACACTATAATTAAGGCAAGATTGGCATCAAACGTATTCAGGGCGTGGGGCTCGAATTTCCCCAAACCCTAAACCCTAAGGTCTTAACCTTAGCTTCAGGGCATGGACATGGCTTTGGCTGACATCCTGCCATGTCAGGATGCGGAAGTGGTGCCTCTGAAGGGACCCCGTAGTATTGAGAGCATTTTTTCCCCATGCGGTTGCTGTCAACTATTTCTCTAGGATTTTAAAGTTTAGGCTGTAGGGCTTGGGGCGCCAGCATCCTTGAACCTTACAGCCTAGAACTCATCACGACCAGACTTGTAGACCTCCTAAGTCCTTGACTACCGCCATCTGGTTCACACACAAACCCGGAGAGTCTTAAGAGCACTACCTATTTAGGGATTCCTCCGAACCGCGGTCCCCGTTTTATACTTCAACAATGTATGGCATCCAAAAAGGCTGGGTATATCGTGCCATGATTGAGGGATAACAAGGAAGAACAGTACTCGTTAGTCAGGTTTCTGCAGTAAATGGATCGTCATCCAACCTTGTAGCCCCCCAAAAGGTCTTCTGCTTTCCAGTTTGCCCAAATAACTTTGTCCGCGCTGCCTTCCATATGCGTCCAAGACGGTGTTGTAGCTCACACAGGTCCTTAGCCATGTCAGCGTTTTCCGTTCATGAACCACTCTAGTTACCTTCGTCTTCGAGTACCGTATGCCTATCATACACCTCGCATAGCGGAGTACATGCAGCTCTATCACAAGCCTGAACCCGGCCCTGCTGCACCCTCAAACCTCCTCTACCAGGCTTGCTACAGGGGCGAACTAATCCGCTTTGTCTGATTTACGGTCAAGATTTGGGTGTGACGAGATTTAGATTTGAACTTTGGCAAAGCCAGAGTTGTAGCTGGTTTTTAAGATTCCTTCAGGCAGAGACAACAACCCCCCGACCCAAGTTTGGTGGTGGATTATCAAGGGCTCCATGCTGTTCAAGCCTTCGGTCAAAGGATCTTCTTGCACCATAAGCCCTCAGCACAATATTAGGGAGTCTCCCAAAATAGGGTGAACCCCCAAAATGCTAGAATTCTTATAATGGGGACCCCCAAAAAGGTACCCCAAATTTTAGGAAGCCCTCAACCCTAAACCCCAAGCCCTAAACCCCAAACCCTAAACCTATATATATATACATATATATATATATACACATATATATATACACACATATATATATATGCACATACATATATATATATACATACATATATATATATACATATACATACATATATATATATATATCTACATATATCCCTTTTCAGAATACCCCTAATTTTGGGAAACCTGTCACATTTCCCTCAGCCTTCAACTCAAATGGAAATCTTTCAACCCTTAGATTCTAAATCCTACACACACAAACCCTGAAACCTTAACGCTACACGTTTTCAAAGAATTGATTATCATTTGGGTCCTTCCAACTAGATTTCGCCTTAAACCTGCAAATCCCCAAAGCCCCTAGGCCACTCCAGGTTAACCGGAGGAAGCCCTAAACTTGCCGTAAACCCGAAATATCCCCCAAATCTGTAGAACCCTATATAACCACGATATATCCCGCCTCAACCCAGGTATTAAACCCTAAACCCTGAACACAAAGCCCTCAACCCTCAACCCTAACCTTTCAAAGGGGCATTAAACCCTAAACCCTGAACCCTAAACCCTAAATCCTAAACCCTAACCCTTCCAAGGGGCATAAGAAGCCCGTAGCCTCAAACCCAAAACCCCTGGGGCACCGGTCGCTTCGAGACGAAGGCCTTGCATCTTACGCAGCCTTGGGGGGGCTTTTTTTGTCCGGGTAGGGTTTAGGGTTTAGGGGATATAGGGTTTAGGGGATTAAGGGTTTGGGGTTAAGGGTTTAAAGGATTCTATAATGGTCTGCGCATGGGAAACAGAAGATTGAAAGTGTCATATTGCTTAAGGCTTAAGGAACAGGATAGTTTGGGTCAGGGATCTACCCGTCCCAAGTGGTATACTTGAGATATCTCGAAAACACACGGGGACCCTAGTACCGTTACCAATGCCTCTTGTGGTCCCTAGCGGGTCGGGCCCAGGGCCAAAGGCTTGAGATTTAGAAGTTGGGGATCTGCTTTTTTTTTGGGTTTAAGCCTTAAAGGGTTAAAGAATAGGGCTCAGAGATTGGGATTGGTTTGTAATGTCGAGGATGTGTAGAAGACGACAGCCTGGCATGCAGGTGGCAAAAGACACGAATTCATCACTCTAGTAATTCATATACAAATGGTTGTCAAAACATGACCCTCTTTGGTCCAAGCTATTAGGAGCCGTAATCTAAAGGGGACCCAAAAAGTACCAGACTTTTGACAGCCAAGCTATGTATTTCCTTCTAGCTGTCCATACGACTCATTACTTCAGTCCTACAAACGACATGTAAAGTGAGGTTGCCATACTCCAAAACACTGCACCCTATTATAGTAGTTTCCATTTTGTCCATTATCCCTATATTATACACCTAAAACCTAAACCCTAAAAACACAGTTAAATTGAGGATGCCATCCTCCCCAACCTTACTGTACCCCCCTCCGCAACCTAACATGGAAGTCCAAACGGGGGCCTAGAGAGACTTCTGCCGCTTTGAAGGGGGCCTACACGGGCTTCCATGTTTGGGGAGGGTACGCACCTAAAGCAGACAATTCTTCATCTAACTCATGCATAGCTGTGCTTTAAGACCTGGCTGTTCTGATCCAATATGATAACCCATGTCAAAACGAGGAAGATCTATGGACCAGGGATCTTCATGGGAATTGCCGAATACTCCAAACAATAGGAGTCCACAACATCCTTCTGGCTCAGTGAAGCTGCTTGTGCCGAGGCTTACCTGCCCAGGTCAATGTCACGAACCAATGATAAATTGGCAGCTAATGTCCACGTGCCCTGCATTGACAGCCCGGCCTTGCACAACAAGGTGTGCGGCTGTCGTTCGTCGATTCTGAAGCCGCGTGGATGGGATCTAAAAACTGCACGCATCGCCGGTTGCTGTAGTGCAGAGAGTTGAGTGTCCCAGCTGGCCCAACCACTAGCCCCTAAACTTACACATAAAAAAGCCCCACAAGGGCCCCACAAAGACTGCTGTCCATAAAAAGGGCCTGTAGGGGGCTACAGGTTACTTGTAGTTTTTTGGGATGTTCACATGGGACGTGGGCGCAACTTCCTGTTCCTCCCGAACCTAACCCCCATCCCCAGCCAAGGCCAAGCTTGAAACCCAACCCTTTCCTCCAACAAGCCAACATGGAACAACTATAGGCTGGCTACTCTATGGTAATGTCAGCCCCTGAAATCAGGCAAGTTCGGGGTCATTCTCTTCCGTGATAACTTGCCAGCTGCAGGCCCTTTATGGGGACTCTGTTCCAAGTCAATTTGGGGAGAGCAGCTTTTCTGAAAGCTCACACCCCTCTCTATACTACCGCGCTGGTTCCTTAGTCAAGGTTAGTAAGGGATCAGGGGCACCTTAGGGGGAATTGCAAGGGACTCAAAAAAAAGGCGAAGCCCTGCATAGCAAACTCAGTAAACGCAAGCCCTCAAACCCTAAACCCAAAAATCCCAAAACCCTAAACCCTAAAACCCTAAACCCAAAACCCAAACCCTCAACCCTAAGCCCTAAAAAACCCAAAAACCCTCAAATCCACACACTCCAAGTGCCACGCTGCTGCGCTGCAGCTGCAGGTTGCTCGGCCTACCCAGAGATCCCCCGAACGTGCTTTTCAAAATGGATAATGTAGACCCCTCATTTATTATATTGTTAAGGGCCGTAATATCCGGATCCTTACTATAGCCCCTACTAAGGGGAGTGGGTTTATGAATCAGGGGTTTGTAGACCTTACAATTGGGGTAATATAGGGGCTATGTAGGGATAATGGAAAAGAAAATGGAAACTACTATTTAGGTTTTAGGGTTATTATAGAGGTTATAATGTGGCTACGGCTGAAGGAGGTTACAGGGACTCATAAGATTTATATAGGGTTTATGGTTTGGAGGTCGAGGGTTTAGGGCCTAGAGTTCAGGCATTCGGGTTTCGGATTAGAATTAAGGTTTCGGCATTTAAGGTTTAGGAGCTTAGGTTTCCAGGATTTCACAAAGTTGGGATCCCTGAGTGAGGGCCTTGACATGTGTGGGGAGGGGTCACAAATTGATTGCAGGGGTCCCTGCCAGCAATTACATGGAGGACTTCTTCAGAAACTCCCAACATCCTCGGGTTCTTAATCTGCTTTTCGGAAATGTCCGATGAACCGAAGATTCCTCTTCCTTACGCATGGCAAGGACTTTCAAGAACGTCGGGGGTCAGGTGGTTACGACAACTTCATACCTTGCTATTGTTTTGTGGGTAATGAAAACATATTGTTGACATGTTGTTGGACCGCAAAGATGTTCACCACTCATGCAGCTGCAGCACTCACATTCTTGCAAGATACCATGTGATGTCGTAGGCCGTAGGCATAGGATCCCGCATTCCCCCCGATCACCTACGAAGAGAACCTTCTACTCATCTGACACTCCGCAACCTATACAAAACCAAGTGGGGGCCAACCTTGTTGAAACAATGTGTTGGGGGTATATCATACAATAAGTGTGTAAGGACTATGATGCAAGATGTTGGTAATTAGATATTCAAACATCTACAAAACACACCCCATAAACTGCTATATAACCACAGTTTCCAATTCATCTGCATTGTGTTTTCCATTTGATTCTGCATGATTCATGAGACCTCTACTCCCGCCTTGGCGAAGGCATTGAGCGCGCAGTTGTAGCTCACAACGTTGGGTGAGACCTGGCGGAAACGGCTTCCGTAAGGCGTACCTACCCAACTAACAAGCCTATCTACCCAACTAGCAAGCCTTGTTTGTGCTGTTTACCTTATGCCCACCAAATTTCTGTAAGATGATGTGAGTAGTGATTTTCAGGCGCCTTCCGCGTTAATGGCACCCAACATTTGACAAGCAATGTCTGTGGACATGGGCATTGAGAATCCTGGAGGGGCTTTCCGAAAGCAATCACAAATATAACCGGGCTATACACCACTGAAATATTTCCAGGAAAACGTGCAAGCAAAAACCCTACTTATTGGAGAGAACCTTGGGTGTTGTGTATCTTACAATTCTTTCTTTACACGCAAGCGAAGTTTTCCAACGGAACCTTGGATGTCCTCCACTACAACTCGTCGAACCTTTCATTCTGTTGTCTCCAGATCAGCCTTCACTCTAAACCCTTCGGGTTTAGGGTGCCTTGTCCCTCTTTCCTTTAATAATGCTGAATACCGTGTAAGGAGGACAAAGACAAAGTAAATTGACGCAATAATCATTCACCCATGGCCCTCGGAACCCTAAACCCTAAACCTCAAAGTATAAACCCTAAGCCAACATCATAGGGGGTTCTCTGCAGGCGACCAGGTCCTCTTCTTGCCGCTTTAGGAGGTGAAACACTTGACAGGCTCAGGCCTGATCGCTGCAGGTCAGTTGGAAAACTCCCACAATTGCAGTTTCGGGCTTTTAGGGTCAGGTCCTCAGGCTTAGTATGGGCTCTATTGCGCAATTTCTGCAAGGTTTTCAAGCTACACCCACTTGCCATGCCAGTCCCATTTCAGTTGTCCCCGCCTACAAAGATGCCGCAAGTCTGTGACAGAACTGTGTTCGATCTTACTCCATAAGCGTAAGGCCGCTGCGTTGGTGTCGGGGAAAGGATCTGAAGAGTCATGCATACGCCATAATGTTCTCATGTTATTGCAAATCCTTTACTCAAATGAAACTACTTTTTGCAAAAAGCCTTGCACCACTTTGTATACCATGAACCCTTGGTCCCACGATGTCCCACGAATTACGACCCCAACCGCTAAACCTCAAACCATAAGGGTTCTAAGCGGTGCAACATTTCCTCCATCCATGGCCCTACACCCTGAACAACAAACCAGTAGCAAGCCTAGGTGGAGGTTTCCCCAAAATTAGGGGGTACCTTTTTTGAGGGTCATAAAAAGGACTATGCTATTTTGGGGTCTTTATTGGGGTCCGCTTATTTCGGGAAAGTACCAGATTCAACTTGGTCCGAAAGTGCGTCATTCGAATTTGGGGGTTTCCTTGGAGGGTGAGGGGGACTTCGCAACTAGGTTAGCAATGGGGGCAACTGAATTTATCGTATGAGCCCTGGACTAAATTTGTAGTATATCCCTAAATAGGTCCCCCTCAAAACCCTATATAGTCCCCTGTAGGTCACCCCAATCTAAATTTAGACTATAGCTCATATGGCCTATATGGGTTCTACGTATACTTACTAAGTCCCCCTGCCCCTCCAAGCAAGGTTTGGGATGTGGTAGCTGTTCAAAATACCTGTCCCCAAAATGGCCATAATGCAGGGTTCCCTGTTTGGTTAGGATCACCTTTTAAGGAAGTGAATTCCCAATGGTCCCTTCTTTA